>JAJHUR010100263.1:3482-31662 GCA_027495735.1 Lutjanus campechanus | reverse complement strand
TAAAAGCCTTATGAGTTTCTTATAACTGTTTAAAATAGCATTACAAACACATATATTGAGGTCAGCTAACTTACCTATTATGTTATTGTTAAACCTTAACCAAACTTTTGTTGTTGGTTTTTTAATATTTCAAGATACTTGATTATGCATTTATTCACAGTTAACTACACATTTTGGGGGTACTGGATCTAAAGTGTGAACAAAGCTTGATTGCATATCAATGTTACCTGCTGTCCACGCAGACTGACCTCGGCTAGGACTATGACAACAGCCAATTACAACACAAGGGTTTTTGCAACAGTCAGCCAAATTACAGGGGGGTTTACCACAACCAATCACAGCACAGGGGGTTTTACAACAGCCAGTCACAACACTGACAAGTTCTACAACTGAAAAGGACAAAACAGGGGAGTTTTACAATAGTCAGTCACAAGAAATGAGGATTTTAGAACAGCCAGTCACAACACGGGGATTTTACAGAACAGTTTTACAACAGCCAGTCAGGGCACAGGGGAGTTTTAAAACAGCCAATAGAGCACAGGGTTGTTGGTTTTTTTGTTTGTTTGTTTGTTTTTACAACAGCCAGTTACAATACAGGACAGTTTTACAGCAGCTAATCACAACACAGGAGTTTTAAACAGTCAATCACAGCAAAGGCAGATTTGACAACAGCCAATCACCACACAGGTACTGTTACAATAGCCAATCAGAGCACAGGGGGGTTTTACAACAGCCAGTTTGGGCACATGGGGGGTTTTGCAACAGTGAATCACAACACAGGGAGATTTTACAATAGCCAATCACAGAACAGGTGTTTTTTTTCAACAGCCAGTCAAAATAAATGGCTTTTACGACAGCCAGTCACAATACAGGGGGTTTTACAACAGCCGATCACACCACACTACAGTTTTACAAGTCCGTGAATGTTCTCATTAGTCCAGGTCATTGTAAGCCAAAGAAAGATTAAATCGAAAGCAACTGGACTTGTTCAAAAGTCTTTTCTGAAGACGTTTCGCCTCTTATCCAAGAAGCTTCATCAGTTCATGCCTGTCAGACTAGTCAGAGCTAGTCTGACAGGCATGAACTGATGAAGCTTCTTACAGTTTTACAACTGCCAATCACAAAACAGGGGTTGCCAGGTCAGCAAACGATGCATGAGTTCGGTGCCCCTCCAGTGGCCACAGTGCTCAAAGTAGCCAATCAGCTGGCTGATAGTGCTAGCTCTGCTGACACACTAAACTAAGATGGTGAACATGGTAAGCATGATACCTGTTCAAAATCAGCATTTTAACATTAGCATTTAGCTCACAGCACCGTGACCATGTATACAGTAGTACAGTTTTGGCTATTGAGCTGTGTGTAGTTTAGAAGCATGCTCAAAAATCTGTTAAAATTTGTATTTGTGATGACTGCATAGCTACCAACTGCCAAACTGGATTCTGCCAAGGAAGACAGTTTTTGATTAAAACTGTCACGATGATAAAGTTAATATTATTTTATTATATATTTGTTGAAAGGATAATAGCAAGTTTTTGTGGAGTATTTTTTCCCCCGACAGTTTCAATGAAATAACAGTGTATCGATGGGTAATACCAGCTTGACAATTAATCTGATCGCTGGGGATAGGCTGCCAAAATGATGTGTCTAGACTGAAGTGTATTGGAAAAACTCTTGTGATAAAATACAAGTCAGCAGTTGTCTGTAGAATGCCACAAGAACAGGATCCAACAGCTTATTAAACAACTTTTCAGCCACTTCTACATGACCAGTTTATCTCATTTGCAACCAAAAACTCCAGCTGCACCTTAGTTGAGTTTCATTTTCAGTTAAACTCTTCTACCTATGAGACATACAGAAAAGACAAACAATGCACTCAATGCTCACCAGGCAGACGAGAGAAAAATGATGTTGAGCTCCACTGAGAGTTGTCGAACACATCCAAGGACTGGAGCTGGAGACTCATAGATTTCTGTCTGTTTGGCCTCACTCGCTCTCTAAAACAATTCGGCCTTGTTCGCTCTCTGCGGCCTTTGAACTACAGGTGCTCATCCTCGAGGTCTGCTGGATGCACCGGCACATTATTCTTCCTTAAAGATACGACAACCCACTGTGGAAAGAAAAAAAAAAATGAGCGGATAGGCGAGCGTCATTTATCATGATCAGGACTGCAGCTTTGACTAGCACCATGTGGAGGCATAGGCGTTATATGGAGGACATTTTTCAGCTGGGAGGTGGTACACGATGTTCAGAGGAGCCGCAGCGAAGGTGGAGGACCTGAGATGTGTTTTGACTGTTCGGACGGGAGGTGATCATGTCGATAAAATGCAGAAATGGCTTTTATTCCAGACATGTCACCAGTTTTAGGTGACGATATTGACGCCGCCTCTGGAGCTGATCTGAAAGTACAACAGGGACCGACTAAAACGTTACACGGTCAGATCGGAGTTTCATTGCCCCTGAAATGAAAAGTTAATAAAAATGTGACTTTACTGTTTGTGTCAAGTACAGGCCACTGTAATTTAAGGGCCTGTGAGCTGTATTGATTTGTTTCTAAGCCCTAATGGTCCCAGTGACACTCATAGATGTTGGGAGAAGTGACAGAATAGTTGCCGTAATGCATCTTTAAATACAAAGCTGGTCCACAAAACATGACTGCACCAACAGATTTTTATGGTGGCAAATATTTCAGCTGAAGTCAACTTCAATCCATTTATGTTGCCAGCAGAGTCTGAGTGAAACTGAGACTTTAGCACCCCGGTTAAAGGTTACAATTACAACCCCAAGTCCAAAAGAGTTGGGATGTTGTATAAAACATGAATATTATTCACTGAATACAGTAAAAAGACAAGATATTTATGGTTCTGATGGATTAACTTTGTTTTCTGTAAACATACACTCATCCTGACTTTAATGGCTGCAACATGTCCTTTTCTTTTAACACCACTCACATGTGGAAACTGAGGATGCTAATTGTTGAAGTTTTGAAAGTGAAATTCTTTCCCATTCTTGCTTGATAGTCCAGGTTCTTTGCTGTCGTATTTTAAGCTGAAGAATGCACCACACATTTTCAATGGGAGGCAGGTCTGGACTGCAGGCAGGTTGGTCTAGTACGGGAACTCTTTTACTATGATGCCACAACAGGAACAGGTTCAGAATGTGTCTTGGCACTGAACTAAGCAGGGATGTGTCTGACAAAGACGTCATCTGGATGGCAGCATATGTCGCTCCAAAACCTGTATGCACCTTTCAGCATTAATGTGGTCTGGGAAAGACATGACAGTTACCCATGATGCCACAGGCACTAACACACCCCCATACCATCACAGATGCTGTCTTTTGAAGTTGGCACTAGCAATCTGGACCGTCTTTTCCCTCTTTATCTCAAAGGGCAGGACGTCCATGGCTTCTAAAATGTAGAATGTCAAAAATGTGGACTTTCATGCACATTTCGCAGCACACTTAAAGTAGTCTGGATGTTGTTGATATACGTCTTTCTCTTTGCATGGAAGAGTCATAAAGCGATATTCCATTCTGCGAGAATAATCCACTCAGTATGTACTCACCACTATGCCGATGTGATGATAAGTGAAGGTCTTCTGTTCACAAAACAATCCTGGAGTTTTAGGAGAAACAGGGTAGCAGCCTCATCCAGTACAATGGCAGTGAACGGTGACCACGGATAAAACGTTAAAAATAGAACACAAAACAAACATAAAATGTCTCCATCCTGCTTGTGTGGTGTAATCCAAGTGTCCGCGAGCCGCGACATTAAAAATTATGTAGCCATGTTTACATCCTACCGGCTACATGCTACAGCTGATATTTCTGCTAAAAACATGGCAAAAATGACGTCTTTTGCGGTTAATTTTTAATGTCGCGGCTTGCGGACACACAGGCAGGATGGAGACATTTTGTGTTTGTTTTGTGTTCTATTTTTAACGTTTTATCTGTGGTCACCATTCACTGCCGTTGTACTGGATGAGGCTGCTACCCTGCTTCTCCTAAAACTCCAGGATTGTTTGGTGAACAGAAGATCTTCACTTATCATCACATCAGCATAGTGGTGAGTACATACTGAATGGCTTATTCTCGCAGAGTGGAATATCGCTTTAACTTGCATTTGTAGATGCAGTGACAAACTGTGTTTACTGACAACAGTTTTCCAAAGTGTTCCTGAGCCCATGTAGTATCCTTTATACAATTATGTCAGTTTTTAATCAAAAGTCACAGACATTCAGTGTTGGTTTTCAGCCTTGTCCCTTACATGCAGAGATTTCTCTGGATTCTGTGAATCTTTTAATGATATTATGGATTGTAGATGGTGAAAATCCATAAATTCCTGCAGTTGTGTGTTGAGAAAAGTTCCAAAACATGCAGTTTTTCACAAAGTGATGGACCTCACCCCATCCATTCTTGTGAGCAACTGAGGCTTTCCAGGATGCCCCTTTAACACCCAATCATCACCTCTGTGATTATGTGGCTGATTCTAATCATTTTTACTCTATACATACATGTTGATTACTTTTAGATTACTTTAGAAAGCTCTGAAACACCTCAGTACACCTCAGTAGACTTCGGTATGTCTAGTGTCCTGGCTACAGCTCTTCTTATCACAGATATAATGTATTTGTAGAAGAAGACAGCTTGTACAATCTGCTTTGGCAACATTCTACATTGACATTCAGTGGAAAGACCATCCTAGAACCGAGACAGACACCCAATATATGACCACATGCAATCTAGGGACAATTCTGTAATTCCTAGACATTGGTAGGGACCTGTCTTCACCGTCCTTACCAATTCTACACCCTTCATCTGCTATTATTACATTATTTCATCCTTAGGTTGATTTCAGGTCAGTTGATGACACCTGTTTCTAGCAATCACATTAAAAATCACTGCACCGACGCAAACAGAATCACAGATTCCATCAGCCCACATCAAAGAATAACTCCACTCCATATGACAATGCTGTAAAGGTACAAAACTCATTCAAAGAGCCATTCCAGACACAGCATAGCGCTGCTCATGAGCTGCACATAAAACTTTAACAGGACCTTAATCCCCGTTGACAGTTGGCTTGATACTCGAGTGTCAGAAAAAGTGGGTAATGCGTCTCAGAAACAGATACAACCGTTGTCTCACTGTCAGCAAGAACTCACACAGCCAATTTGTTTGTCTGACATTGAAAGCCGAAATGGACTGTTCCGACAGGCGTTCACTGGATTAACAATGACAGCAGCCACTTTAACTCCACGTCCACGAGTCGGAATGGACAATTAGGTGGTTTCATCTCCACCGCAGAACTGTTGAGACGCTTGAACCCTGAATTACTCTCGCGGAGACCCCTCTTAGGACGTCTTTTTCTTATTTCATCGACTTATTCCTTATTAAAGCAAAACAATTCAGCCAACACATGCACGCACAGAGGCCGACCGCAGGCGAGCACTGTTCCCGGTCTGGGTCCCGGTGGGGATACACGACACACAGCAGCTGACTGTCCCAAGAACAGATGCATTGATACACATGCATACACATGCACACATGGAGCAGTTGAAAGTTAAACCACGGAGAAAGCTCACCCCTCAATCTAGCCTCTAGTCTTACCTTTACCTCTTTCTTCTTCTTATGCTAATGGTGATAAGTTTACACAGCATGGTTTCTGCTTTAATCTCCCTCTTGGTTCAAAGACAAGCCAGGTGTTTCTTTCCTTTTTGTCACGTATGTGCAGGACCCCATCAGTAACCTGCGGGCTCTTTCCATGTAGATTATGAAATATTCCTGTATCTTGCTTGGAATAAATAAGTGATGACAGGGTTTATGCATGTCCATTATGTATGGTATGTGTACTGAAATGTTGTGGAGTCTAAGTACAGTATAATGTACCAGAAAATGCAAATACTTAAGTACATTATCAGTACTTCAAAATTGTTGGCTAATTGACCCTTGACCCCACAAACAGCAGCTGTCCAATCATAGCTTAGCAACCATGTTGACGCAGGTCTCTCAAAAACATGAAACACAAGAGCACACGTGTAGTGTAAATGGATTAAACTCTGTCTTCATCTGCTTTAACATAAACTGCAAATGTTAGCATGTCCGGCTAACTAGCACTAGCTTACTAGCTGTAGTAACTGATACCACTGCATCTGCATTTGTTCTGTGGGGGTTTGAGGAGGAGGATGTGGGCTGATGCAGAATCAAAGCGGGTCAACGACGATGCATCTCTCTCTGGCTCACTGTCTCAGGTCTAAACCGAGTTAGATTAGCTACTATCCAGGCTATCTTCCGCAATTGCAGTCCGGCTCATCTGGATGAGCGAGGTTTAAAGAACAAACCTTTTTAAATGCAGAAACTAATTACTATTCATTGCTCCAAACAGGAAGGTGCAACATGGTGGCCTCCATGCTCTCTGTAGATAGAAAATTCTACAGTAATGAAAACATACTTATACTTATGTTTAATTTCCAACATATTCTGCTAATACATCCCTGTAAATCTTACATTTTGGACCTTTAAGAAACTGTAAAGCACCATACCCAGATTTCGGCATATTTATGTCCATTTATTACAAAGAAAATAGAAATCCTGCCTTGTTGATGTTACAGCACTGTTGACCATTTAGTGAAGCATGCCAGAGGTTTTAGACTTTTAGACTAATTTCCAGTCATTTCCCTGCAGTGTAAAATTCAACCTGCAGTACAATACGATATTTAGTGCAATATTAAAAAAGAAAAATTACCACTAGAAAAATAATATATTTATCAAATAATAAATCTGTTGCGTAGAGTATTTTTTGTTTGAATAAAATTCATTTTTCCCTGAAAAGTTTTTGGCACTGAATGCCAGTGGTGGAAAGAGTACTGAAAATCTCTACTCAAGTCAATTACAAGTGAAAGCACTGGTGTTAAAAACATACCTAGGTAAAAGTACAAAGTATTCATTGCAAAAACTCCTCATAATATTAGTTACTTTAAATCGTCACAGTCACCTCTCCAAAGTAGAGTTGCAAATTTTGTGCGTTTTTTGTACCCAGTAGTTGAAAACACTAACAATAGATTAATCATTAATCATTAATAAGATACAGAATGTGTTCTTGTCATTATTTTCAATGTTTTTTAAAGTCTTTAAAGTCTCTTTCAACAAATGGCTGTGCCAGACAAAACAATGTCAACTGAGGTGCAATTACTGCCATGGCTATTGATTAAATATCCATGGATACATTTTAAATTGGTAAAAGTCTTCATGGCAATTAACTGATTAATGGTTAATCATTAACATACTTAGTCCAAATGTGTGCTACCATAGCATTTTGTTTTGTTCTGTTTTTCGTCCATATGTCCTGGTTTTCATTGGTCCGTTTGCAATCAGATCACCTTATTGGCTACTTAAATGTAGATGAAAGGTTTGGATATTAATTCAATCTATACTTTAAAAGTAACAGTTGATTACATCTTGCAATACATACTTAAATACAACTTAAATGTACTCAGAAAAGTACAAGCACCCAAAAAAAACCCTACTTAATTACAGTATTTGTAGTTACTTCCTGCTGAACGCTTGAATTGTGTTTGTAAAATTGCAAAACAAAACAATACAGCAGTCAGTAGCTGTCATTTTATAAAATAAGATAAAAAATAATTAATTAAAATAATTAATCAAATGAATCAATTAATGCTGTAATATTGCAGTAGATATCATCATAGCGCGCTCCGGTATAGACATATTTAATGTGATTGCTTTGTTCAGTATATTGTTACAGCCCTACTAATTAGTATCATGTAACACCTGTGTTTACCCTCATATTTCATATCAATATGGCTGCTGTGAAACAGTTGCAGTAATGTCCACAATCTCCAGCTGATGAAAAAAAAATCTATGGCGCAATAATTAGTAAATTCCACAAAAAAGACATGCACTTTTTTTGACTATATATTACCTCAGTGATTCACCTTTATACACACTACAGGAAATGATGTCATACAGACATGCTATACATGGCACAATATTACTGTTTGCCGAGACTTCAGCAGGTCTCTGAGTGTCCCAATCCAACCCAGGTCTGACATATCACCCCGAGAGCAGCGGCTGTTAAAGATGAGCATTGTTCCCCGACTGTCTCTGCTGATCTCCGTTACACCACTTGAACTCCTCCAGCAATACTTCAAGGAGATAAATTGTCTTCGGCGCTTCTTGTGAAGAGATAAGAAAGCCTGAATTTGTCTTAAAAAATTAGCTATGCCTAGAAATAAGGGTGGATGTGGCCTCCCTGATGTATATCTTTAATATTTCTCTTGCCGTGGCAGATACCCATTATCATAGTCACATGAAAAATAAGAGGAGGTAGATTTGGGGGATGACTAATGGAGGACGAGAGCTGGAAACAAACTATAAAATATTTATAAAGCTTCCTGGTGCTAGCTTGCTAAGTACAATGGAAAGACAGACAAACTGCAAATTCACTTTTAATTAAAGCACTTCGCAAGAAACTTGTTATTAATGGGCCCCCCCCTGCCCACCGAGGAGTCAGCCTTTATACACAGGCTGTGGGTAAAACTCTGGTAAGTGGTGTATTAACAGAGCACTGAGCTGGGGCATCTTGTAAGGAATGGAGACATCATACCGGCTAATGAGCTTCACATGCAGTTTGGCCTGGGTGATTAAACATTTTTGCACAATTTAAAGCAGGGAGTTATGCTGATGCATGGTTTAATAAGGATATTGAATCGAGATCAGAATAAAAAAAAGAGCAGTGATAGCAAATTGGGCACTGGTCTGGGCTGGTGGAGGCAGCTGAGCATATTCCTCTCTGGGGAAGCTGCAGGCATTAAGGAACAATGGGATGTGGGTTTATCTCTCACCACAGATCAATGGCATGTGTGACAGTGCAAACTATTTGTCAAACTGTGGGTAATATCAAGTTGTACAGAAGAACATAGTGTTCACAGTCTATATTTGCTGATGGCCTGTGCCTGCTTTTATTTAGTCAGGGCTGCGTGTTGACTCACAGTTCTCTGATATCTAAAAAAAAAAAAAAAAATGAACGGACATTTTTAGAATGATAATAAGGCTGCAGCTAATGATTATTTTCATTGTCGATTAAACTGTTAATTATTTTCTCGATTAATCAATTAGCGATTTGGTCTATAAAGTGTTTTCCCAAAGCCCAGGGTGACCTCAAATGTCCCGCTTTGTTCTCAAGTCAAAGACATTCAGTTTTACTGTCATAAAGGAATCGCAAAAACAGACAATATTCACATTTAAGGAGCTGGAATCAGAGAATTTAGACTTTTTTTCCCCTTAAAATGTTACTCAAACGGATTATTAAAATAGCTGGCGATTAATCAAATAATCAATTAATAATTACTGGTCATTTATTAATTGTTGTAGCTCTACATGATAAACAGTTAAAGGGATTTTAATATGCAAAAAGAACTTCTATCCATTAGTTAAAATGCACAATATCTAAGTTCTCTCACATTAAAACAACAGACTGTTTTTACAGCCAATGTCTGATACTTCAGAATCGATATTCCAGAGGTCGATATAAGTTGTTCAAAATTCTGACAAGATCAAAACTGCTCGTGTTTGCAGCGGCCCATTGACAAGCTGTTGTGGTCCATCGTACTCCCATTACCAAAATGCAGCTTTCTCTTTGTTTACAAACTGTAAAGTGTGTAGTATGATGATGTCGTGAGGTAGCGTGACATCACAGATTCATGGATCATGTTGTTTTTCTTCACTGTTAAAAAAACCAGCATGACTGATGGGGATCTGTCCGACAAGACTCAGGCAGAAATCATATTCACGGACCAGATAATGTTCTAAAATTGTATTCATATTGTGTTAAGACGTGTTCACTGACTTCCTTCCCTCTCTGATGTATCCAACGTATTCCCTGTTTTCCTGAAAATTATAGCAACTAGTGGCTGGTAGGAAAGTGCACCGTCACCTTGAATGAATTATGAATTTCACTTAATGGGATAATGCAAGTACACAATTTAACAAAATACGTAACCTAGGTCTTGTGTTTTTTAAATGTCACATATAGCTTTAAGTAAAAGTACAAATACAACACTAAAAATGCTCCATTAGAAGTAAAAGTCATGCATTGAAAATGTTACCTATGGAAAAGACTGAGTATTATCAGTGGAAGTATGTAAGTAAAGTAAAAGTACTCAATGCAGAAAAACGGCTCAATAATATCCCAATATGAAATCTAAGAAGCATCTTAGTAAAGTGGCAAAGAGTCGTGATGATAATATGGAGAAAATCTTGCTTTAAGTTTGTTCCATGCAACATATATTCATTTGGTTACAAATATTACCTGGACGACTAACTGCAGATGTATGGCTGAATCTGGGACATTTATGTGACTTGAGTGATCATGTTAATTGATGTGCACTGTCCCTTCTTAAATAAAATAAACATATTTGCATTTTCTGAAGAACATGCATGTGTTTGCTGCATCTGCTGCTGCTGACTGTCCAATTTTTGAAGGAGTCCCAACAACAAGTGCTGGTGATGCACGTCTGAAAATACCACTCAAAATCGGTTGTAACTGACCAATCCAGTCAAGAGATACGATGGTATTTTATTAATAGCCACAAGGTAGCGCTATTGGTGTCATGCTTCAATACAGTATGTTGTGCACATGCTAATGGAGAAGCTTTGTAGTCAATGATTTAATTTATTTCACAGGGACAGTGCACAGTTACTTAGCTGCACCAGAGTTAGTTATAAGCTAATTTTCATCTGCAGTCCCTCAGCAGGAAACAGAGAATCATTTCTCTGTGAAAAGACGCTATTACATAAAAACACAATTACAAGACAGAACGTGATGCAGCGGCTTCAGCGATGACAATAACAACACCACACAACATCAAGACACTGCAACCATAACAACAACAATAACAACAATACAATTCCAGAGCATTACAGCAAAAAACTACACCATTAAGACACCACAACATCAATAAAACTGCAACACTAAGACACAGAGTTTGTACCAAGTTCCATCTCATTCAAGACAAGGGAAGTGTAGAAATATTTAGTCTTAATGTGACTGTAGCGCCCCCTGTGGGTAGAATTGGATGAAAATTGACAAACTTGTTTAATGTTGCTGTATGTACAATAATGACAAATTTGGTCGAAGTCCAATTTAGCACTGAGGAATCAAGGCCTGTTAAGTGTATCAGGCCACGCCTCCAAAAGTTGGACAACCAATTACGGAAAAATGATAAGTGATATGAAAAAAAAAAAAAATAATTTGTGTTTGGGTGTCTAGATGTGGTATGTACCAAATTTGGTGAAGATTGGCAATGTGCCTAAAGACGCAAAACTTGTTTGTTTTTTAAAATCCAAAATGGCAGAAAACAAGTATAGGTGGAAATGGGCGTGGCCTAAATAATCCAGCGACTGCAGAAAGATTTTTGAGTCTTTTTGAGAGTCTCATTCCCAGCTCATCAAATACTGACACTTTGGGTTGGTGGCTTGAGCAAAGCAAAGTAAAACAAAAACAAAAATAACAGTGCATGTATTTCACTGTAACACACAGTGTTTGTGTTTAATAAGAAAATAATAACCACGGCCTGGAGACAGAACGCAGTGAACAGCAGAAACAGCTTCTCTTCATTTTCTCGCCCCCATGTCAAAAAAATGGAACATAAGCAACAACTCTATGGCAACTCCGAGGGGACACTCGCCCTGATCATGAGAGGACTCAATGGTAGATGACTGTCAGTCCAAACCCTAAACCAGACCTGGGAAAAATGCGGCCTGGGGACCGGATGCGGCCCACTGAAAGGCTTCATGCGGCCCGCAAGGCCATCATGGAAATACCGAAAGTTAAATATCTAGCAAAGACAGTCAATAACACATTGCTTAATCCATTTTCAAACCTTTATTTTGAAAGGGCTCAGTGCTGTGTTCATCGGTAATGATAATGAACTGTATCTTTTATATTAAACTGTAACTTTATTCACTCACTGCTGTACATACATGTTGTTTATGTTGTTGTTCTTCTACTTTTGCTGCTGCTATCATTGCAGCCTGTATGCAGCCTGCATGGTTCACTGTAAAACATCAAGTTTTGGACATTGCCAACAAATTATTAGCCCACAATTCAGAACAGGTGACCAACAGCGGGAGTGCCCTATGTAGGGGACTATTATTAGGACCTTACATCTTTTATGTCTCGCTCACAACATAAAACCATATGCTTGTGTTTTTTGAGTGAACTGGCCCTTTAAGGAACTCAGCACCAGGTTTTGGCATCAGTACATTTATTATAAAATGAGAATGCTGCATCGTTGATGTTACTGCTGACTGTTTTTGAGAAGCGTTCCAGAAGTTTTAGACTTTTTTTGATGTATATTTCATGCAGAAACTACTTTGAATTTCTATTATTTTTCCATCCAGTATGAAAATTTACTTGCAGAGACTTGAAACCAAGATCCAATAATCCATCACAGTGAACAGCAGGTTCGCTTTCATTTTTGTCAGTTACCTTACTGTTATATGGTAATACAATACACACTTTTCAAATCAGTCTGCACTCATAACAGCAACAATACAGTAACTCTGACAACAATAAAAGCAGGCATTGTGTTCCCCCGTGATGGATTTCTTAACTCATGCAAGTTTCAAGTCTCAAGTCTCCGTGTGTAATGAGACTGGCTGCGAGGAGAAAGACATTCACCATTTTCAAATGGTTTTCATTGAAAACCAGTGAGCACCGCCAGCCACACGAGCGCTTATTGACAAGAGCAACCCACTCAATCATCTTGAAGAAATCAGCTTCCAAGAACATTTTTGCATGTAAAAGAAAAAAAAAAAGAAATCAGTTAAGATTTTCACGGCTGTTTCACTGCTGGAGCCCAGGCTTGTAACATATGGACATTCAGCCTTTTCTAATGCTGTTTGGATTACATCTTATACCAACATATTAGAGAAAACAATCAGTGAACATATTTAAAAAAAACGTGCAGCCAATGTATTCAGCACATATGGTGGTGCTGAATAACTGAAAATGTTCACTATTTCAAATGATCTGCATATGAGTAATTCAAAGGGAGACAGGGCTGGCTGGTGACTTTAAGGCTTTTGGTTCTGTGTCGGCGTCCGTGTCTTTCATGCTTCCATTGTTTTATCTCACCAAAACAATGGATCCGTTACAGCTTTTATGAGCAGCCTCGGGCCTGTTCTGTGTGCACATACTCTCTAATTAGAACTGACATAGGTGTGTGGTTGAAATCAATTTGATATAATTCAGTCCAGGATTCCACAGTCAGGAAGCAACAGATTCAGGCATAAAATGTGACTCAGAGAGCCACTTTTTTTAAAAGACATATCATGTCCAGATATGTTTTAAAAAATGAAAGAAAAGATCATGGTTTGGGTTAAAATAGTAACTTTGTACATGACCTAATTCATGTGTGTTATGTAATGTAATGTAAGTCCTTAAAAAGAAGTCCGCGTTGACTTTTCTTTGACTTGTCCTACCATGCACACTCCTCCATATCATAGGCGCAGAAAAGAGGAAATGCAATGTGAAGTTTTGTCTATACGAAAATTAAGAATCAGGATACCAGCAGGAGCATTTTCATATCCCGACTATTATGTCGGATGAGTGATGGAATATTTTACGAGAGAATTACCAGAGAATCTGAACTCACACAAGTTATAAGACTTGACAGTAAACCAAATACAGATCCCAGCTTTTAGTGTCTATCCACAGATAAGCCTGCAGGCTCATTGATAGCAGCAAAACAAGTAACCCTTCATTTTTCTCTTTCTCACACAGATACACACACATTTGCACGCACAAATGATTCATCCTCCACATCTTACCGATAAATTTTAACTGAATAGTAGCCTTCATGTGTAGGACTATTCTATCTTTTTTTTTTTAAGCCCAGTGCTTTTGGCTGCACTGTGTGGAAAAAGAATGGACCCCACAGTTCCAGGATTTAACCTGTTCAGATGAACTCTGAGCACCAATCAGCTGAGCTGAGAGCGCACTGGACGCGCTGCTTGCTGTGTGCATCGCCCTGTGTGTGAGAGAGACGAGGTGGCAGGACAGTGGGGGAGGGGCTATTCCACACTATTTTAGTAAGCTATTGATAACTTACTTGGACGCTGCTTTGTGACATCACTCACCCAGATGAACATGTAGTATTTTCTAGTAAGTCGACCCAGAACCTACGGGTCCATCAACCCCTGCATCACTACAGGCTACCGTACCACATAATTAGACCAGAATCAGTTATCCACATGGGGATTCAGTGAGCCCTTGGAACCAATGCAAACTGCACCCATGCACCATATGCTCACTTTCTCACCTGACGAACACCACATGAAACCATAATAGCAGAGGGGTACCTACTGCACAGCGTCATAGCTTGAAGGAGGGATGTCCCCGTCTAAGATTTTCTTTAGTTGAATCATATCACAAATGTTCGATGAGTCATCCATATTTTTTTTTTACAGTGCGGTGTGCAATATTAAATTCCTATATGAGCCTACATGAGTATATTTTACCAGGTGCACTCACGTGCTTCATTAACCATGATGTGAAAATATCCAATTTTCACAGTCACAGAAATTAAACTAAGACATTTAAGACATCCGAGACATTTTTGGTGAGTTTTTTTTAGCCTCTGTAAACTGATGATGATGCAGGAGTCTGGTGAGTTGGGCGAGAGCAATTAAACAGCTATTTCTGGTTAAACAAAATGTCTCCTACTCTCTAAAATAAGGTCTCTCACTGTGATCCTTTCCATAATGCCAGACACAAACAGTGACAATCTGAGCCTGTCGGTGGCAAAAACAAGCACAAACAACATGCAAACAAGCGTCACCTGCTCTATGCGCTCTGTGGGTGCGCCCGCATGGTTGAGGTGTCTGACAGCGCGTCACGCTGCTCTTTGTTTCTATCACTCTTCTCTGCTTCCACCAATTATTTTTGTGGTTTGTGGTGATTTGGAGACTCTATAAAGTTTACAGCCTCTCACGCTGTTACATTGCTCTGTGTACAATGATGCAGATAAAAAAATAAGAGCTGAAACTTGTTCACCAACTACTCCTTTCACCCTCTATAACAAGTCAACTAACAGGAGGATCATTTTTAATAAGCGCACCAGCCAATGTAAAAAATATATTCATGATTCTCTTTAATTCCTTAATGAAATGTTCTCTCCGTGCATTTTTGCAAGCCTCTGTCCGTTTTATCCTGTAGGCTGCTCGATTGAAAGAATCTCCATCGACTACGGGGGTTCCGGCTAATGATTTGAATCGCTGACAAGTTTGAAGCATAGGAGCACTGACCGAGCTGCCGTATTTGACACGCTGAAAGTGAGAACAGGCTTTTCTGTGATGGCTGAAAATTAATCAAGTTGATGAGAGCGGTGAGGCTGAACCAACGCTCTGAAGCGGCGGGCTTTACAATCCAAACAAAACAAAATAAAAATTAAAAGATGCCAAAGCTTCTGTAGAGCCGGGAGAAACAGCAGCGATGATTCTCTGTGGGATTGTCACAACAAGCGACCCCTTTGACATTACGTGTGATCATTTGAGTCATTGTTAAAATAAAAATATGAATTAGTGCAGCTTTAAAAAGAGCATCCATGCTCTGCAAAGTCAGACAGCATCAACGCATCGGTTCAGTGCCATGCAGCTCCGGTTGTAGTCGTCACTGAGGCTTAAATCCCATTTGACAGAGACGTAGTGATTACTTATTGAATTAGAACAAACCTGTGTGGATTACCATGTGCCGCACATGTTCACTCTCTTCAAATGTACCTCATGCTGCTCCAGTGAAAAACTTATTGTCAAGATGATGTGGTTTACATTGAGGGTTTTTTATTGAACAGGTGTCAAGTGTGAAAAGGCCTGATGAAAAGCTCTCTGTGACTAAGTACCTCCATAACTACTAAGCAATTCTCCTGTCTGATGGTTTCATTGTACGCTCAAACGGAGCTGAATCATACTTTGAGTTGTGGCTCATATTTCTCTTTCATTCATTTTTAAAAGTGCCTGGGTAGAACTATGTGTCATGTTTGTTTGTGCTGCCGTCTTTAGGGGCTTTTACGATCGCCCCTATCAATGCTGAATACTCGGCACATCAAGCCAAGCCGAGCAATTAATTAGATTTTGCTTAGAAAGACGTTCAGTGCAAAGATGCCGGACTGCTGCGCGTGAAATCCTGAGATGATGAGGCCCAATCAGCTTCTCTCTGCGGCCAAGCTGGGAGAGCGGAGAGCAGAAGAAGAAGTGGTGCAGTGGTTTCCAACAACAAGCAGGAGCCCGTCCACAAACACCATCGCCGCCTTTTATCCTTTGCATTTTGGCAAACACACAGAGAGCGTTTTCCCTCCTCGGTACACCTTCATGAGATAAATGGGAGGTACGAGTTCCATTACCAAACGCGGCTGTGCTGTTAAAGCAGTCATTTACCTCAAGTCTGTTACTCATTACTGCTCAGAAATAAAAGATCCATCTGCTACATGAGCCAAGGATTCGGAAACAGCGGTTTGTATTTTTCAATTTGCTTGTGTGACTCTTCAAAGGAAAGGACTCATAATCGCGCACTTAAGTTTCAAGCAGCAATTGAGATCCATGGACAGGACCTACAGTGCTTCCCAGCTATAATACAATAATAGGCTCTATCTATGCAGTGCCTGGCAAACAAACTGTTTACAGAGTGCTTAAAATAAATGCTACAAATGAAAATGCAAAAAAGTTAAAATACAGAGGATTAAAAAAATAAAGGCATCCAGGGAAAAAGGAGATGAAAACAGCTCAAATGACCTAAAAAGCAAAAACAATAAAGACAGTAAAACTTATTTCAAAAATAAATTTTTAAAAGATTTTAAAAAATATTACAAAAAGGATACAATAATAACATCTATAAAAGTTATAAAATAACTTTATGAGACTAGATGAGATGTTAATCGAAGCCATTAATGAGATTTAAAGTGTATATTATCTTCTTATCTGACCTTATGTACCCTGGGAAAGCTTGAGCAGTTTTGGTCCTTTGGTGCTTTAAAGGGTAAGTTTGAATTCACTGAAGTCACACAATAACACAAACTAACTGCAAGGTGCTGTCTTCTGCAAGGTAAAATGGTTGATTTTGCCCAAGGAGTCTTGAAGGCTTTTGAGAGGGCGACGCAGTGGTTCATATAAGCGATTTCTCTACTGAATAAATTGTTGAAAACAGTGAAAATAGTCTAAATATAGCATACACTTAAAGTGATATTGACTTTTTTAGGTGTCTACAATATATTTTGCTGCTTGACCCTGTACACAGCAGCACAATGCTTAGCTTCCTGGACTCCACCTGCTTCTCCTCTTCTGCTGTAGCTACATTGCAGAATTAAGATGTTTGCCCTTCTCATACACATAACCAGTAGAGTGCAGATCTCGGTCTGGCAACAGATGAAGCACCTACTGCAATGCCACCACAACAGCCAGATGCAACCAGTGAAGATTTTTAACATTTTGAATGAAGTTTTTTTGTGTTGTATAGTGTTAGTTTTCTTTAAAATGCATAGACTAGTATGGTGGTATTGTAACTAAGCATCCTGGGTTCACCAAACTGTATAAACTTAGTAAGGAAATAATAAACAGGGTGATGAGTCCAAACTTATCAATTTCATTATTATTATTTATTTAGAACATTACAAGCAACCTGAACATTACAAGAACCTTGTGGCTTTACAACAACAATTTACACTTGTGGCTGGGTGGAGTGACTACTGTATGTAGAACGTTACTGTTTTGGTGTAGAGCTGATTCGATCACCCCCAGTAACTGAATTTCATTCCGGCAAGTAACCACTATCATTTTCAGTTTATTTGGTTTATAACAAACCAAATTTCATAAAAATCTGCTCAGAATTAAGCAAGTTGCAGTTCATTTTGTAGTGAAGTCTGCAGCTTTCATGTGTTTCCTGGGGGACCATGAAGGTTCCAATATGGCGACCACACAGATGCATAGCGGAGATGGCAGCAAAGCTAACGAAATATTTCAATTTTAAAAGAGATTTATTCAATGATTTATCTCGTGTCATGCCTAAATGTGGTATGGACATGCTCCAGTTTAAGATGAAACAAAACTTTTCTATGTATGTCAGTTTGTGAGCCACGACAAAGGCCAAAATGTGGCCTGCAACAGTTTAGGGAAGCCTTGCTTTTAGCCTAGCAGTTGTTGATGACTTACTACTGGTCGGTTAAGAGGAATGAGGAGTCAGCAATCAATATAAGCCAGTTTTTCCAAAAACTGTGAATCACTGCCACCACAAAACATCCTTGAGCATACAGTCATAAAAGTGCACAGAAAATATTAGGCTGATAAGTTGAGTAGTACGAGGAATAAGCTGTGGTTAGCTCCGGTACCATTGGTCACTCACACATACAACCGAACACATGACCTCATTCAGGCAGATTTAAGATGTTTGCCCTTTTCATAAAAATATTAAAGACCCCCCTCCAGTAAAAACATGTTTTTAACCTTGTTAACATGTGGTGCTTTTCATGTGTTACAAGACGTATCAGGAGTGAAATCAGCAGTAAACTCCACATCTGAGCATTTCTTGCTTTGAAACTGCAGTGAGCAAGGGCAGTCTTACAAAATCAGCTTCAGCCAGGCTGGAGTATATGACATCATAAACCCAATGAACCAATCCTGAGAGGGTGGCGGCTCTATACATATCATTCACGGTGATGCCCTGCCCACAGGAAAAGCCAGATGTAGCTAGTTACAGTGATTATAGTTACAGTGATTAGCGCTAACAAAGGAGAATCCAGGTGTAGCTACTTAGGGGTAGGAGTTGGGGTTGGGGGATGTGGGCTGTGTGGAGAGAGCGGGGACAATTTTGCATATTCCTTGAATACTAGATGAAAGCAAGGTGTAGAGCTATATGTAAGCAATTTAAACAAGGTATTTGAACTTATTTTGCAAAGGAAAAAAAACACATCTGACATAATTTATTAGTTCTTGCACAGCATTTTAGATTGTTTAAAACATGACTGGAAGTGGACTTTAATGTTAAAATATTTGGTTCCCAACAGACATTGCAAATAAATATAATAGTAGTGTTTTTTTAATGGTAGCTGCATATTCCTCTGCCAAGGTAATGACTCTCCTGAGTACCTGAATAAGGTATTTGTAGTCGGGTATTAAGAGCCACAGTCTGATCTGCAAGGTCACACACTGAGGTTTTTATGTTCATTTGTCAACTAACCGAGGTAAAGAAAAACACCTTGAGCCACTAACGTCTTGCATTCAACAGGCATCGAGGAATATGTCACTGAGTCATGTTTTCATTCAGATGCTGTAGGTGTTCAGTCCTCTGTCTTGTTTAGGTATTTACTCTAAGGAAGAACTAACTGTAGTGGAGAGACTGCGGTGATGAAGGGGATTAGCTGTATTTACGCTCCCAGATGTTTGTCTGGAAGTGAGTAATCACCGATGAGCGTACTCCAAGATGCCAATACTGAGGGGAGGTAAGCCCGAGACGGGGGAGGATCTTAGCATTTGGAAAAGAAAAACAAAAAGCAGGGGAGTCTTTGATGGGATTAGAGTCAAGAGACAAACACCGGGAAGAAAAAGCGGAGAGGCTTTATCTGTGCCGTTTCTCTGAGACCACAGAGCTCGCTTTGTACACCTGGTAATTTGTTGATATAAAAACCACATCTTTGGCAAGTAATTATAGCCCTTCCATCACTTTCCTGCAGACTACTCCCCATCTCTGTTAGCTTAAAAGCTCCTGTGGGGATTGTAGTCAGAATGTATTTAAATTCTATTAACCCAAATCACGTAGCGGGGCATGAACAAAATTGTTTTCATGCGAGGGGGGGAAAAAAAAGAAGCTAAATAAATAATTACACACCTAAATGCCAAAGCCTATCAGCATTGGCAAGTTGAGCCCAGCTCGCTGTGATCCAAACCCATTTCGACACCCGTCAGTTAGCTCTCCAAAGCCCCAAAAAAACAGAGGAGGAGAAAGAGAAAAACAGTCAGTGATGATATAGAGTTCACGCTGTGCTGTGGATGGTCTATTCTGCTGGGCCCCCAGCTGTCTCTCTTGGTTGATCTGAGCCCCCCAGCTGGGGTGACCACCAGGCTGCTGTTATCAAAGCCATCTGATGTCTCGCGCAGTCGGGACTATAGAGAGCCTACGTGTCCTTTTGTGAATATGTCCCTTCAGTCGTCATTCAAATGAGACGTGCGCGCGGCATGCTAATTATTTCCATTCATCTGGCCAGTGTGACGGATAATGCTTTAAAAGCTGCTTCAGTGACACAAAATCATGGATTGAATGCGTTTTACCAATGCAGGGGAAACACTGGTGGACCAGTACCGCAGCATATTAAGTGTGGACGCCGCCTCCGCAAACAGTTTGAACTGTAGAGGAGTGTGACACTGAAATGGGGATTTCTGAGAGGAACTGCAGTGAAAAGTAGAAGCAGGAGTGGCAATAACAGACAGGCCCATCAGCTGGTCTGTAAAGGTTACAGGTATTTTACATACGGCAGTTCAGCAAGACTCTGAAAATATTACAGACTTGTGCTCATCTGATTTAAGGTCTTTGTAAAGGAGAAAGGGAGTTTTTCTTCTATACACATTATAAATGAAAAAAAGTTGCTGAAAACATGTGGAAACACTGAAAACTATGTGGTACTGAATTGTGGAGTTGGACTGTAAAACTGTTGTTCACCATTTCTGTGTCCAGGATTTTTTGGGCAAGCACCAAACATGGTTCAGTGACTTGTTGAAGCCATGGTCCCCCAACACTATATAAGCCCCACAAACCGATGTACGAATGACACCATTTCGTCCTTCCCTCACCCTCCCTGACAGTCAGTTCCGAATGTACCTTCAGCGACTCTCTCAGTCCAATTCAGCCCAGCAGTTCACTTTAGCTCACTTCTGTTCCAACAACCTGACACAGAAGGTAAAAACCCCCAGCTTTTAGCAGGCTAATATACTACTCAATGTGACTCTGCCCACCAAAATGCAAACACAGGCTAATTTCATCTGATTTTAAGATGAATCTGGATACATTAACATACATTAAGGATAACCATATAGAAATAGCCAATCCTCTCACAGATGGTCTCTTATGTAGGGTCATATAGAGACATTAGTATTGAATTGAGGATGTTTAAGAAGAAGTTAAAAACTCCTCGGAATAGCTTTAGTCATCCAGGGTCCATTTCAATACTTTCAATAACTTACATTTACTACACTACTCAGCAAATGCATCAAACTGCGACCCTCTAACTAGCGTCTCAGGTTAGGAAGGACAACTCATTGAAAGCTACTTATTGCATGGCAACTAGTGGAACATTGTGAGTGTGGTTGGAACTATGCTCTGTGATCGATGCTAGTGCTGTTAGCTAAAGTTGGCGATTTCACTCTATTTTGAGACGGGCAATAACGTGACATGCCTGGTGGTTTGTTACACAGAACCATCTGGGAAGTTATCCTTAGAAACTGTTTGAAAAAGGGCAGGTACTTAAAAAAAAAAAACCCTCTTGTTTGTAGCTTCAGACACCGATTGGCTGCACCACTTTTGGTGCCGACACAAATGGATAACTTGGAGTGATCTCATGATCTCGGGAATCCGGCTGCCTCACAAGTTAAGATGGACAAGCCACCACAATAAAAACTGTGTATGGTTAAAGACAAAAAGGATGTTTCAGGAAAAGGAGGTTTGTATGAATTCACTGGGTGTTCCCTTGCGGGCTGCAATCATATGTGCATGAATATATCCTAAACTGGCACTCAGTAATCAAAACTTTGAGAACCCCTGCTGTGGAGCCACATTTTGCATTAGATAGTTCTCCAGCTGTCTTCACCATTCTGATACCATAACACAACAAAATGTAGAGCATGACTAATTTTCACTCCTGCTACCTAAAAAGAGGCAAAAACTGTCTGATGTTGGTCTTTTTAAGTTACATAACATAGGTAGGGTAGGAATTTGGCATAAACAGCATTACTGATCTTGAAAGCTATTTTTGTTGTACCATGCTGGAGTAGAGTTCACAGAATAAATGTTTAGCTGAGAAATATGCTACATTTGAATCCATGCCATAATAATCTGTGAAGTATTCAGATTTATGATCAGAAACTTAAGATGCAAAAAAAAAAAAGATTAAATGTATATCTTATTCTTTTACATCTTCTCCAGACACCTCTGCTCCCCTTTACGCCTCAGTTCTCTGTTCCTTTCTTCTCAACACATTTTCATCTCTTGTCCCTCTTCCTCTCCACCTGCTTTCTCAAGTTTTCACATCTCATTTGGCATTCTCTCATTCACTTTTATCCTCGCTTTCTCTGTTCATCGCTCCTCAATCCAGCCTTTCGTATCTGTCCTCCTCTCACAACTTCTCCACTCTTCTCCTGCTGAATCGTCCACCACACGTTTTTTTCCCCTCCTCTCTCCTTCTCTTAACTTCTGCTTTTCACTCCTTTCCCACTCCCCTCGCCATCTCTCTTCCTCTTGTCCTGCCTCCTCTGCTGCTCCACAGGTTTTCTCTCCTGTCCTTTCCTCTTCGCTCTCTCATTCATTTCCACTGCTGGCTGGTTTTCAGACTTTTCTCCTTTCCTTGTGACTCTCCTTTACGCAAGTCCTCCTCCTTCCTCCTATTTTCCTCTCTCCCTTAATCATTCCTCTCGTCTCTGCATGCTTCCATCACTGGAAACTGAAACTTTAAATAATAAAGTAATAATATAATAATAAAAAAATAATTACACGTTAAAGCCATGAGCCATTCAGAAAGCTCACGTACAGCTTTCAAGGAGTGCACGCATTACATAAGCTTTGACATTCTGTCCTCTTCTTTAGTCCTTTCTTCACTCTCTACTTCTTTCCTGCCCTACATGCAATCTCAATTTAATCTTTACACTCCTTTCCAACTGCCGTCCCTCCATTTCCTTCACTCCCATCCTCTCTCGATCTTTGCCCTCCTGTTGTTTACTGTTTTTTTTTTCTCCTTTTCTATTTTTGTGGGGGCAACATAACATAGGGCTCTACTGACGTAGTTTCAATTGAGTGAATCTGTCAATAACGTGCTTAGGGTTTATGTCATCCAGATCGCCCTCTTCAAATAACATGCTGGCCAGGTCGTTGAGCCAGGCCTGGCCCGTGGTGCTCCTTAATCATGTGTGAAGATGGCGCAAGGCACTGAAGGAGCGCTCACAGCTGCAGCTGCTGACTGGAATCGTCGCGGCCACTTGGAAGACAGCCTGAAGGATGGCAAACATGTCTTTATCAAACATTGGAACGTGGCGGCTGTGTCAGGCACTGCCTCTTTCTCCAAACTTTTAGCCATCAGAAGTTCTTGTGGCTTCAAATGAAGCCTATGCAAGGTTTTGGGTTTTAGTTGAGCTTTTAGTTATTTCTGTTTTGAGTCCTTGGTTGACTTTATCTCCTGTCTTTGTCTTTTTCCCCGATTGTTTTCTCTGTCACCTGTGTTTCATTAGTTAATTAGTTCCCTGTGTATTTAGTGTTTGCCTCCTTTTCACTGCCAGTTCTTTTTTGTCCCTGCATCAAGCGTCTGAACCATTTCTCCAGTGTTTTCCCAGCATGTTTGGACTTCTAATTTGTTTTGTTTTTTTGGATTTTCTCCCTGATTATATGGGCTTTGGATTTTGCCTGTTCCTTTGGATTTTGCTTGCCTTCGCTGGGCTGATTCTCTAGTCCTGACCTCTGCCTACCTGACCATCTCGTAAGCCTTTTGTATATTGACTGTGCTATTTAATCATTTTCAACTGCACCACCTCTGCCTCTGAGTTTGTGTTGGGGTCCATTCTGTTGTTTTTCTGCTTGACCTACAGTGATAGAAAACCAGTGGGTGATCTCTACCATCCTGTCAAGACATAGATAAAAAAAAAAAAAAAGCTGTTGTCTGAAATCATCAGATGTGGTCAGGCTGGAGGTTGACCCACAGGCCGACTCCACCATTAAACCAAACCTTTCTTGTTTCTGCCCGAGACCAACAGGGAGCTGGATGTCATTTGGCTAACTTAAGGTCACAGTTTTCTTGAACACATCTTCACCACCAGAATCTGTGCAGAACTACCATACCGTGGACTGAACTGCTTTGCCAGTCCAAACTATGGATACCGATAAGGCCTTCAGTTATGCAAAGGAGTTTGGAAAGCATCACCAGCATGTGGAGCGTCTTTGGCTTGCAAAGCATTGACCGGATCCCTAAGGCTATGACGTGTTTATGCGACATGCTACGTTAGCAGGAAGGCTGCTGAGGACAGTATTGACGGACCTCATCTGTCACACCAGTCTTGTTGTGTAGAGCTTCTTGAGTTCAGGTGGCCTTAATCTAGGTTGTTTCTAGATTCCTGCAGACTTGTGCTTCTTCTAGTAGTTCAAAGAATGCAGCAGCTTCAGGTATAGCGTTGCATGTGTAGGATAAGACAAGGTTGCACTTGTGTCCATCGCAGTGCACATACACTGCTTCAGGGGGTTGCTCTCTGCAGCTGACTTTGACACCCACCACTGCTCCACTCATGACAAATGCAACATCATAGGATTGGGTAACATGCATTACAGTAGATTATAGCATGTCCTCTCTGGCATCTGCAATGGACAGTGCATCAAAGACCTGTAGCTTCCATAGCCTAGGATAACAGTCCCTCGCTGCCCTCTTACGTAACGAAACCCACACAGACATCAAGCTGCTCTGTGCATCTGTCTCTGGCTTCATCTGTAGCCTAAGTCTTTGAGATCTTCATTTGTTTGTGGATGCTTTCTGTGCTTTCGTGTGAAATAGCAGTTATCATTTCATTTTGCCAGAAATGAGACAGGGGAGTATATTGGCCCAAATTGCTTGAGGAGATCAATAGATTCAATAAAGTTTCTTGATTCTGGCTTGACTCCTGCTCATCATGACCACAGAAAGGGATGCCTTGCTTTTCTAAAAAGGTGGTTGCTGCTACAATGCGGTCAAGGTACCGATGCCTCTTTGATATCACTGCTGCATTTACAGTTTCCAGCTGCTCAGTTACATCCCCTTGGGTTTTTGTGCGTTTAAAGCTCTGCCAGCATGTCATGGTGGACATGTGGAAGGCACTTTTCTCCTGCTGCTGGAATGATTCCAAAGCCCTCTTCCACTTGGAAAAGACCAGAGCCACTGTGGGCGTCTTTATTGGTGCAAATGTTTAGCCTTCCGTACAGACGACATGAAAAGCAGAATGTGGAGTTTCTTGCAACAGAGTGCTACAGCCATTTAAAGTGATCACACCAACCACTTGTTAAATGCTCTTTGCTAAGCTCCAAACTGACCGAGATGGTTTTGTGGGAGATGCAACCGCTTTAGTTCACCTTCTGGATTCCCTAGATCACCAATTACAGTTTATCCTGATGTCCCTCACTGTGAAGCCTTTTCTCACTCTTCCCTAGTTGGCTCAAGTGTGTAACAAATTAGACTCTCTAACAGTCAAATCAGTTAACGTTAGCTGGGGAGCTAGCCTCAGCTAATGTTAGCTAGCTGGCCAGCAATCCATATCACCTCACTCGCCTCGACAGGTCCGATTGTTACAGCTGCAGATTCACAAACCTGAAACATCTGTCCACGACTCACTGGCTGATGCTATTGAATCACCATCTGTGGCTGGTGGCTGAGGTTGTCTCCATATGAAGAACCTTGTTATGTCCATAGTCCATAGGCTAGTTAGCTGACTAGATAGCATGCCTGCTTACTGAGATGACACAACTGAATGAGATATGACACACACAGAAGGCCCCAACAACTGACAATGTTAAGGCAGGTCTGTCAATGGCGATACTTCCCCTGTAAAGAACTTTTACTCCATTGATTTGCCAGTCCAGTCAGAGACTGAGAGGAAATGACACAAAAGTTGAAATAATTTTAAAAATCCTAAAGATTCGGGCCCCTGAGACAACATTCGGGGCTGGAGCTGAGAAGGCCAATGACAATGTCCTGACCTGCAGGATATTCATATGGGAAAATGGCTTTATTGACGCTTTAAAGAGATAATCCACACAAAAATGAAAAAGGAAAATTCAGTCGTTATCTACTCACCCTCATGCTTATTAAAGGTCAGATTTAGTTTTTCAGTCCACAAAACACTGCTGGAGTTTTACAAGAAAAAAGTGTTGCAGAATCTCCCAAACAATATATATATACTGTATGTATAAATGCCTCCATACTGTTAGTCTGGTGTAATCCAAGTCTCCTAAAGCCCCAGAATGCCAAGTTAACTTTAAAAATGTTATTTACACCATGTTTTTAGGCTGAATCTTTACAGTAGATCCTTTTTTCCTTTTTTCCCCCCCAGTTGTTTTTTTTTTTTTTTTTTTTTTTTTACATTTGAATGTTTGACTGAATTTTCATTTTTGGGTGAAGTATCCCTTTAACATAAGCATCTAAATGTTGTAGATGGTCCAGGTGAAGCTGAGATCAAGTAGTTAAATCTATGACAATGCATCATTTTTTGTCACATATTTTGAATTGGTCATATACATTGCACATTAACTCTGCAAAGCAACTAGGAAGTATAGCTGTCCAATAAATGTAATGGAGTAAGAAGCTAAATGTTTGTCTCTGGAGTTAAAGTAGGGGAAAAAAACACATTAAGTAAACCACACCTATCAACTGTACTTAATTCCATCATTAAGTAAATGTGCTGTTACTTTACACTACTGCAAAACAGTCTGGACTAACTCTGTGGTGAGGATATTGTTGTACTTGAACATGACAGATTTGAGATGAGATTTTTCTCTCCTCCATGGGAGTGAGCACAACTCACAGGCCCAAGATAACTGTGTTGTTATATGCGGGGCTTCTCTATATATTTAAGAAGTGGGCTTAGATACCCCCCACTGCTCCACACATGAGCAAACTCAGCTACTCTAAACAGCATGCATTTCACCGTGGCTATGACTACAAGAACTCAGCCTGTATCAGCCCCCTTCCTGACATGATATCCTTCTCAATACAGCACCGGATTTCAGATGTCTTATCTGGTTGCCAAAGATCTTCTGGTCAGAGAAACTATCTGGCCTCAGGGGACTTTACAATCTGTACATTGTGTGACACCTCTGGCCCAGTAGACCCTCTAAAGAGTAAGAACCCCCGCCCCCCCAAAAAAAACAACAACTATGAACTGGATACAAAAACGGGAGAAACCTCGGAGAGAGCCACGGAGGATGGATTCCCCGTCCAGGATGGACACGCGTGCAACAGATGTCAAGTGTGAAAATCACAAAAATACAGTATTTGATGACAGAGTTTGTAATACGCGGAATCAAAATATATATGTGAAGAAAGGGAGTCCAGGAAAATGTCAACAACATCCAGTTCACTGTTCTTTTTTCTCTGTTTTGGTCTCCACCAACTCCTAAATAAATCAAATAAAGCATCAACTGCACTGAACCCCCTCCCATTAGCATAAAGATGTCTGTTTTGGTTTTGGTACAGTAGATTCAAGTAGATTAAACTTCTTTACTCAAGGAAAAGTGAAAAGTTCAGGCTCTGAAATGTGCTCGGAGTATAAAAGTAAAAAGTCCCCCTCTGAAGTTAATTTCTACTGGCTGTTTCTGTGCAAAGTTAACTGAACTGAATCTCCGCACTTCAGTCTCCCTCTCTCCCTGTTTTCATGTTATGTCTTGACATCGTTTTTCGTCTTGTTACGTCTGTTATGTAGTCTTTCATCTAGGCACGCCTTTTACGGCGTTTTTCTTCTTGTTATGCCTTTTTCTTGTTACGTCTTCTACATAGTTTTTTGTCTAATTATGTTTAACCGTCTTTCCTTGGTTGTTGGCGTTCCCCAGTTCTTCCCGGCTGTGGGTAATAAGCGAGGTGCAACATTTCTCTCTTCCTCTTTGTTTGAAGTTCACCAAAACGGCAAGACAGTACAAACACATCCCAACTTATGGGGTACAGCAACTTCTCTCCCTTGCTGGAGGCACTCTCCTGTGTAACACTCATTACCTGTCCCCACAAAACAAAGGAACCAAACAGCTCATAACCGAGGGAACACAATGAATCTCCTAAACACTGCACATGAAAACATACAAATGAAACAACAAGTATATACATATGTATATGTGTATATACAGTATATATATATATATATATATATATATATATATATATATATATATATATATATATATATATATATA
>JAJHUR010100258.1:0-13833 GCA_027495735.1 Lutjanus campechanus | reverse complement strand
CTTTATATGGTAAATTAGACTGTAAAAAAGTTAAGAAAACTCAGTTCACTACATTTTTGACTTTCAAGACAAACTCTTATTTTGAATAAACTAAAGTTGACATAATTGACTTTCTTGGCTGCTTGAAAATATAATAGTTGCAATTCAAAATATTAAGTTATTAACCATTATTCATTTTCACTGTAACTTTTTTTTTACAGTGTAGGTTATAGCAGGTCATATAGTTGACTTATTATAAGTTTTTTTATTTTGACTCTCTCCTTTGTGGATCTGGGCTTCCATTGGGACGTTACTTTGATGTGATCGACAAGTTAAAGTCAGAAATGTCAAGTTTGTGCTCAGATTGGAGTCACTGACCTCAATTTATTCACCTTCTACTGAGTCAGTGCGGTTTGAACGAGTATCATCAGAAACTATCAGCACCACCTGTTTTTATTTAAGCGTTCATACTCCAAATGTGTCAGGGGTGACGACTTTGGGGCCTTATTTTTTATATTTGAGTGACAAGTGTAGGTCCCAGCAGGCAACGGTTACATATTCATACTGTGGACCAGGGGATACTGTGCACGCACACTCACACACTCACACACTCACACAGCTTCCACATCTGGACTGGAGAACTCTGCCAAGGAGCTGGGTCTTTACTCTCTGCCTCTTTTTGTGTGTGTTCCTCAGTCGTCCTCTCTCTGTCTCTCTCTCTCTCTCACACACACACACACCTTTAATTGTTTCCCATTCTTCACTGCAGAGTGTGTTCCTGTTCAGTTACATTCATTAAAGCTGATGTGGGAAACGTTTCAGCTCTAGTCTCAGTTCAACTTGACTCCAGCGTCTGGAGACATAAAGACTTTATTTTTGTCAAACGCTCGTGCCAGGTTCGTTTCATAGTTCCATATTTTTGTGCCTGGACGTTCTTGTTTTAACATGATTTTCCTGCAGCTCACGAAAACATTTATTATTCTTATCTTGCACTCGCTCGCTCGCTCGCTCTCGCTCACTCTGCTACATGAAATATGAACCGGCTGAACATTTAATTCAATAATAAACTAAAACACAGAGTTTTCCCAACAGCGCCGGTATTTTTGTCGAGTCGCAGCGTCTGGTTCAATTGAAACTTTATTGTCCTGCAGGGAGAGACACGGCCGAGCTAAGTTTTCACAGTCTGGTGGCGAGTGCCATGTAAACACATTAGGTCATACAGAATTTATGAATATATAGTTTCTGGTCTTGTGCAATCAGACCGCAGTATCATGGAACAGCAGTGATTTACTACCGAAATGTAAAACATGGAAATGTAAGATTTTATCTGTAGGCTTCTTTATGCTTGTCTCTTGTCAGACAAATCCAGTTTTAAAAATTAAAGTTCATGTTGGGCTTAAGGCCTTAATACAGTTAAGTGTTAAGACTGGATTTGTCGTGTGGTTTTTCCGTCAGGCTCAACAGAAAATCTCTCACATAAAGACAGTAAACTTCCCCTGTAATAAATATTTATGCTGCTTTGTACCATGAAAATTTAGATGATGTGTCACAAAGTAAGGCGACTACACGATTAAACGTCGGCTCCAGAAATACTAGTTGGTTAAACTATTTATCAATATTTTATTCATGCACATTGCCTGTTATTTGTTGTCTCTAAGGTGTCATGCAGCCTCCCGCCACTAGTCGGGGCTGCAGCACCATCAGACGGCAGCTCCTCTTGCCAGGCACGAATGCCCTGATGACCAAAGCAACCCCGATCACCAAATTCAGACAGACGGCAGCTTGTGAAACCAGCGAGGTTTGTCAGTGTTTTGATATCGAAAATGGAAATAAGGTTGAAGGCAGGCTGTGTCAGACTAAACTCAGATATAATCACTCGACTGGAGCAACATGTGACCACATTCAGCACAGTTACAGACGTTAACCTGCAAGGAGAGCAGGCTGTTGCTATTAGCACTGCTAACACAAGCCACACTGTGTAGCAGGCTGGCAGCTAACGTCAGCTCCAGGTGAACGATATCGTTTGTCCGCAGACTCTGTGATCTTTTTCAGTCTGAACAGGTGAAGCATTTCGTGAGTTGTTGTCATATTTTGTAGGTTGGTGTGCAATGTTCGTATTGAATGACATAATGTATCAAACATTTCAGCGGCATTTAAAGTACGATTTGGTGATTGTAGACTGTGATTAGCAGCTTCAAATGGTTCTTAATACACACAGCATTTTTTGGACATTGTTTAACATGATCAATTAATAAATTATACTCAATTTTAACCGCGTTCTAAGTGTTTTCTCACTGATAGACCCATCAAGTAGTCAAAATTAAAATTTGCATTTATTCAGAACACCCATAAAAGCAACACACTTCAGGCAAATGAGCCGTCCTTCATGCCCTTTTCCATATAAGCAAAAAATAACTTTCAAAATGTTTATCGGAACAAAAGTGAGCAACCCTGTAAAAAGTATTGACTGATTTTCAGAGATAACGTCTCTTTGAGAGAATGAAACTTTACACACTGTGACCACCTCAGAAAATATTGAGCTCTTCCAGTATCATCGTACTGTTTTACCCTGTTTGGTGCTAACAGGTGCTCTGGTCACTGGCACAAGCAGCCCGAGTGTTTGGTTCACTGTTGGCCACTTCATTTTGAACACGATTGCTCAAAATATTCTCCTCCTGATTTGCACCTCTCTTCTTAAAGGGATAGTTCACTCAGAATGAAAATTCAGTCATTATCTACTCAACCTCATGCCAATCGAAGGTCGGGTTTAGTTCTTTACATCACAAAACACTGCTGGAGTTTCAGAGGAAAACAGTGTCGTAGGATCAAACAATGGGAGATTGTGCTGTGTTTTGCAGACTAATGAACTAAACATGACCTTCAGTCATCATTAGGGTGAGTAGATAATGACTGAATTTTCATTTTTGGGTGAACTGTCCCTTTAATAGTTGCCAGGTTGGAGCCACGATTGTAGTATTTTTGAATCATACATTTTCATTCTCTTTACTTTACCTCCACTGTCTTGCCATCACAGTTTAGCTAAAAACTAATCTTGGATGACGTACGTACGCTGCGCGCAGGATCGTGATGATGTAACAGGCTGATATTGAAACAGAAAAACAGGAAAGACAAAAATTATAGAATAGAATGGAATAAAAAATACTTTGCTGCAAATGGCAGAATTTGTCTTTGCTTACATGTGCAGGCACCTCATGTGATGATGATTTATTTCATTTTTAAAAATTATTTCTGACATTCCTCCTCGTACCACCAGAGGCAGCTTGCGTAACACCGGTGGCAGGTGTAACACAGTTAGAGAGGAAATGTAGGAAACAGGAAATAATACATTTGTATAACATGCTGGAGTCATAAGGAGGTGGTTGGGTTGGATACCAGGCATTCAAAGTCCAGCACCAGAGTTCAGGGTTTACGTCCACACTCCTGCAACAAAGCCAGTTTGGTTAAGAGAAGGGAACGATTGTGATTTTTGGTTAAATCTTAATAAAGATGGACCCAGTATGACCGAATAGTGTCCTGCTATACTGTCCCAAGTCGTATATAAACATAACTTCTAGGAGACTGGGCTGATATTACATCACAGGTTAGCTGTTGCCTCTATTTTTGTACGAAATAAACAAAAAACAAACATGTTAATCATTGACTTTAATGACCAGATTACATGGGACACATGGACATTACACCGTTTATCATTATTTTTACGCGGCTGGTCTGTTTACCTCGTTGTACAAGAGGCGCACAATCAGTTCAATCAGGTGTATCATGATCCTGTCGTTAAAACAATCTAATTAATTAATGTGGTAGTTTATGTGGCCTAAACCCTGCATAACCATCCGCATTATTAAATTATTAGATTATTAAATATGAATCCTGCATTAAACCAGTTTTTGACTGGTTATGAAACGGTCTCAATTTATTTCTGATGCCTCCATATGACTTACAGCGAGAAGACTGAAGAGTAACATTAAGAATAATTAGTTATTCAGCAGATTTTTTTGCCCTTGCACAGAGTTAGGTTTGCTGTTTCTCCCTGTTTCCGGTCTTTGTGCTAAGCTAAGCTAATCAGGTGTAGCTTCATACTCAGCATACAGTCATGAGAGTGGTGCTGTTTTTAACTGTTGGCCACAAAGTGAACAAGCTCAAAATGTTGAACAAAACTGGCTCAAAGCTTTTGTTTATTTCTAATCTCCTCTTGGTTTTTACAGCAGCCAGATTTTTTCCCTCCTGTTTCCTACAAAGTTCGGCTGCGTTGCTGCTTTCATGCCTGGTTGAAAACCATGGTAACTTTGTCCTGATCACCTTCCACACTTGTAAACCTGAAGGTGATATATGAATGGTGATGTAGTGGATTAGCGCCTTTTACACCGTAGAGGGATCCCATTGTGTCTTCACTCACACAGTACAGTAATGAGCTTTCATTAGTTTGGAGCCATGAACTTTTTAAGATCGACTTCATTGTGGCACAAATAGCAGCGCAGGTGTCATGGTTACTGTCAGCATTTATTACACGATCATGAACCCGGAGCAGCGTCAGTGCCGACCTGAGATCTCATACATCCCAAATTAAGTAGAAGTTTACTGTGAGAGGGTCTGTGATCACAAGGTCAGAAATACTTACAATATATTACACACATGGACAGGGCTGCACCAACGAAGAAGAATTAAATCTTTTTTTTCCTAATAGGTAAATGAATAAATCCAGAATGTAAATTATTTATTGGAAAGTTCTGTTGTGCAGTTAAAAATAATCTCAGTTTAATAAATCCAAGTTTAGTGATGTAAACTAAATTAAATAGAGTTGAATCAATATGGACATGCTTACCCAAATTAAAATAAATAAATAAATAAATCTGAGTGCTGCCCTGTATTCCTTAACAAAACATTGCATAGCTTACTCAAAAGTTAGCAAAATGTTGCATTGTTTCCTACCCAGCTAAAAAAGTTAATGAAATGTTGCATTGTTTTGCTAGCTAGCTAAAATGTTAGCAAAACACTGGATTGTTTGCTATCAAGCTAAAAACAAAACAAAATGTTGCATGGTTTGCTAGCTAGCAAAAAATGTTAGCCTAGTTAGCCAACTCATGATGGTTCAGCAAAGAAGTTCTAATTTGTGCTTTGAGAAAAACTTGTTGGCCGAATTATTAACTGGAGTCAAACAAAGAAGACTTGATTATTTTGCTCAGTCGATCGTTAAAAATCCAGCCATTTTACAGGTTAAACCTCCTCAAGTTTAAGTTTAAAGTTATTAGTCAAAGTCTTTGAATTTGAGTTTAAAGTTTTGCAAAAGAGTTAAATATAATAAAGGTTTAGAGTACAAACTAAACTCAAAGAGAGGTTTAAATTGAATCTTTCTTAATATTAAGTTCAAAAGTTTTGCACAACATAATGTAAAGTTAAACCACAATTAAATCAGGGTTAAATTAAATTAAATTAATCCTTGTTGGTGCAGCTAAAGATAGCTTGTGGCCATTATTCAAAATCCCTCGTCTTCTCTCGTCTCCGGCCTGTCTTGGTGTTTCCTCACCTCACTCTCTCTCAGCACATGGCCCAGTAACACTGTGTAACACTGTGACTGTACAGTGTGCAGTATATTAACTGACAGAAGTTATGCTTGTCACACCCTCGCTCTCTGTGTCTCTCTGAGAAGGGAGTTCAGGCGAAGTTCATGTTTCTTGGAGAGTTTTGGAGTGAGCTGACGAAAATGAGCAAAGCAGAGGAGAGCGCGGCAGAGCAGAGGTTAGTCAATTACAAGGCTCGACTCTAGTAACAAACTTCTAACAAGCAAATTCTTGGCTCTGTGTGTGTGTTTGTGTGAGTGCAGGAGATGGAAAGAGAGGAGAAAAAGAGTGCGGGTGCACGAGGCCGTCAATAAGCATGGCTGTTTGTATGTTTTTGCATGCAGGGACGTATGTTTTGTGTGTGATCTTTTTGTGTGAAATATGGAGAGCAGGCAGGGCAGGACAAACAGTGCAAAGGAAGGGACAGCTGTGCAATTACACTATAGGGAGCTGGGACAAATAACAGGGCTGCCAGTTAAACTGTCGGTACTCCAGATTGATGGCAACTGTGATTGAAGTTTTGAAAGAGAGAAAGTTGAAAACAAAAAGTACTCGTATGAAGGATTTTTTGCTCTCCTTTCCCCCAAGACTGCGCTCCGAGTCCTTTAATCCAGGACACTTTAACTGAATACGAGACTGTTTGGCTTTTTCTGACAGAGATCATGTTACAAACAGCAATTCCAAAAGAAGTCGGGACATTGTGTAAAACGTAAATAAACACAGAATGCAGTTATTTGCAAAAACTTTTCAAACTACATTTAGTTAAATACACTACAAAGACAAGATATGAGATAAAAGTACACTCATCCTGAATTTGATGCCTGCAACATGTTCCAAAAAAGTTGGTTCAGCAGCATGTTTACTACTGTTTCACATCACTTTTTCTTTTAACAACACTCAGTTAAATGTTTGGGACCAGAGGACACTAATTGCTGAAGTTTTGAAAGTGAAATTCTTTCTCGTTCTTTCTTGATATACGACTTCAGCTGCTCAACAGTCCTGTTTGGTCTCTGTTCTTGTATTTTGTGCTTCATAATGCACCACACATTTTCAGTGGGAGACACGTCTGGACTGCAGGCAGGTCAGTCTAGTACCTGAACTCTTTTACTACGAAGACACGCTGTTGGAACACGTCCACAATGTGTCTTGGCTTTGTTTTGAAGAAAATAAGCAGGGATGGCAGCATATGTTGCTCCAAATACCCCCAAAACCATCACAGATGTTGGCAGCGCTGGAAACAATCTGGATGGTCCTTTTCTTCTTTAGTCTGGAGGACATGACGTCCATGATTAGTGAAAACAATCTGAAACGTGGACTCGTCAGACCACAGCTCACTTTTCCACTTTGCGTCAGTCAGCATGGTCAGCATGGTCGAGTCTTAACTTACATTTGTAGCTGCAGAGACAAACTGTGTTTACTGACAACGGTTTTCCAAAGTGTTCCTGAGCCCATGTAGTATCCTTTATACAATGATGTGGGTTTTTTAATGCAGTGCTGCCTGAGGGGTCAGAGGTCAACTCGGCTTTTTCTGGATTCTCTGAATCTTTTCATGATATTATAGGTTGTAGATGGTGAAATCTCTAAATTCCTGCAGTTTTATGTTGAGAAACATTGTTCTTAAACTGTTGTGGAATGATCCAAACAGGTGTTTTTGCTCCTGTTCCCAACTTTTTTTGAAACGTGTTGCAGGCATCAACTTCAGAGTGAGTGTATATTCATAAAGAACAGTAAAGTTTATCAGTTTGATCATTAAATATTGTGTATTTGTGCTGTACTATCAGCAAAATCATTGCGTTCTGTTTGTTTTGTTTTGTTTTACACCATATCCCAACTCATTGACTGTATAATCCATCACTTTCTCTCAGTTTATCTTAGTTATCACAAAATATACACCCACATATTATGCTACGTCATGCTGTAGATCCAGTGTTTGTTGTACCTTGCAGTGCCAGTAACACATGCATGTTATTAGAACAGTCACAAAGTTGTTCCTGACTGTAATGTATTGTATTGTGTGTTGCAATCCCCATGCCGAGACCTCAGTGTGGTTCTAATCAATTAACCCGTCATAGCGGGGAATGAAAATATCCCGGGGTTGTGAGAACTGGCTTTATTTTGGATGATCCTGACGATTCACAGAATGTACAGAGAGCAGACGCCTGAGGGGAGGTAAAACTTCACCCAGGATCCTTTAACAAAACAGGCGGCGGAGCGGGATGCTAAACTTCCGTGAATAGAAAAGAAAATATTTCTTGGGTTGTTTCTTGTTTTTTTTGGGAAAGGGAGACAGTGAAAGAGTCATATTTTAGAATCTCATTTCAACCAAACCTGCTACAGTAATAAGAACACAACAATGCTTTTCTTAAAAATTATCTTACTTCTGTCTTATTTTGTTCTTCAAACTTTGTAAGGGAAAATAAGAAACAAAAGTTTTATCAAAGTTTGCATCAAAAACAAAACATGACACTTTTGGCTGTTCCAACATTATGAATAATGCATAATCGCATTTATTTTCACTTTTTTGTTCCACAGAAAAACATGATAAAAAAAAGAGCAATGAAAGAAAACCCATCCCTTCACACTGTATTTATGTAGAAGAAAACAGTTGTCAGTCATGCAAATCATAATCGGCAGGACCTGTTCTACAGCCTACAGTCAGATCATGAACAGAACTCGTACCTTCAGGTAGAAGACAGAACGAGCAAATGTAAAATCAGCCGCTTTAAGTTTTCTTTCCTTCCAACGTCTGTTACGCTCTTCAACAAACAACCTGCTCAGTCCTCGCTCAGGCAGCGTTCTTTACATTATAAATTATGATTTTATAGTTTTTAGGATTTCATTCCTCATTTTAAATGTCTCTACTTATGTTAGTTCCTCCAGGAAGTTCAAACTATTACCAAGAATTCTGCACAACCTTGCAATGACCATCATCATCATCATCGTAGACTCCCACCAGTCACAGCAGTCCCCGGAGTAAACGTCATACATGTACGTCTCACTGAACCTTTTTTCCCTGGAGCGCCCCCCTACTTCAGTCTATGAAAAGCTGAGCAGTGACGACCTGAATCAGAGTCTGAGAGTTTCAGGACTTTTGTAGAACCTCATCCATCCTAAACTTGATCGTTTTCTTCAACTATACACACACACGCACTACTTACAGTAATAATGGCAGAAGAGGAGACGTTCACAGGGTTTAAATCACCGACTTCTGGGCTAAAAGAACAAAGGACTCAGATGTATTTTGTTTTGTTTTTTTAATCTAAGTTGAAGAATCTGTCTCCACTCACTCTCAGGTCTTTTTGTTAAGAGAGATCAGAAATCCTTGTGTTCCTCACCGCCTCTCTTACCCCGGGGTATCCCTAATTGGGGATCATTCCAACATGTTTGCACGCTGTCGTTGTCTCAAATAGTTGTTGTTTATTTGAGTTTGCGTGTGTGTGTGCATGTGTGTGTGTGTGTGCATGTGTGCTTCTGGAGTGTGTGTGCATGTAATTTAAGGTATCATTATCTTTTATCATTGCTTCAGATGAAGGACAGTTCAATCATTATATGAATTACTAAGATAAAAATGTCAATAAAAATGTCTCTTTCTGGCACATATATGATCCAAATGCTCACAGACAAGCATGAACACACACACACACACACACACACACACACACACACACACGCTCATCATCAGAGAGCTGATTGGAAAAGGCCACATGAAGGACAGCTGTACTTGGGTTTGCTTTTAATCATTTATTGTCATTATTTAATTGAAATAAAATGATTGAAATAATTTTACTTTAATTGATTAGAATTTTTTGACCATGATTGTCATCACCATCTGTCTCCTCTGTTGTCCTCAGCAGGACAGAAGTTTACTTTTACACTGAATCAACTTTCTGCTCCAATGACGCCATCTTGTGTTCAAAAGCCAAAATGAAAAGAGCATCTCTGCCCCACTACAGTTTATTATCCTGAGAAACAGATAATAAAAATAAAAAATAGTTACTGCTCAGCCCTGTATTAATGTGTCAGTGTGCAGGTCTTCAACAGGGGCTCCTGGATCCTCACAGTTACTGCAGTTAATGTTTCATCAGGTTCACAGTTCACTCTGACCTAATTTGGAAATATAATTTTTTTGAATTTCTAAAACTCAAAGATTCAAGTTTGTCTAAAGAATTAAAGTAAATCTAAAATATGTAGCCTATACACCAAATAAAAGTTTAAATATTTTGTAAACTAAAACATGCATCATCATCATCAAGTCTATGGTTCTGTCCTGTTCCTCTAAGTGGTTCGTCTACTTGAGTTGACACGATATCGATGCCAAATCCAAAGACAGTCTCCAGGGAAAAGAGAAAATTTAACTGTTGCAGCACCAAACAGACTTTTTTTTTCTCCTTTTTTTGGGCCAAAAATGTCTCTTTTGGGTTAGGAGTTCCCAAACATTTCCATGTTAAGGCCTCCAGATAAATTAGCATTAGCTTATGGTCGGAGTCCCCCTTTTGCAAAATGTGTTTAAAAACCCAAAGTCGGCCTCTGAAGGGTGGTTTTGTTTCAGTGATGATGAAGTTAAGATGAGTTTAAACGCCTGTTTGCGAGGGTCTCGAGACAGAGAACATGTTTTTGGGGATTCTTTTCAAAAACATGTCAGATTATTTGTGAGTTAGGACTAAAAATCATGAGCAGCTCTGCAGTCCAGGTCAACATTGGCAGCCCACTGATGTGAATGATGTTTCCTCTGGCAGGCAGCTAGAAAGAGGGGCACGCCAGATAATCAGAATCAGAATCAGAAATACTTTATTGATCGCCGGGGGGAAATTGTTGCATCACAGTTTCTCCCAGTTAAGAACAGAAGCATCAGTCCCTCCAGGACTTCACAGCCTTTTTTGGGGATTGTTGCAGCCTAAAATGTATGATGTCACAGCAGACTTTCTAAAAAATTAGTGTTTTTAGACATTTTGATATTTTGCAATGAATTTGCAGGACCAAGTGATTTTTTTTCTATAATTCATTAAAGGCAACATGTTCCAGGGAGAACAGAAGAGGTCTGCGGTTGTGTTTTCGCACTAGATACGATCGCTTCGTACTGTGCCTGGGTACAGTTGAGTACAAAAGCCTGAGTTCGGGTTAGCCAGAACTGGGCTGTACTCGGTACTGGTGTGTACTCTGATCTGGGCCCAGGTCTCTGATGTGAAAGTCCCTAAAATAACTGAGCTCAAACTCAGTCAAAACAGCAAGCACACAATTATATAATATCAATGTCATATCAATGACAAACCTTGAGCTCGTTTCTTTTATGATTGGTGGAACTTGCAGGAAACAACGATGATTGGTCAAGTCTGGGGAAAAGTTGCAGAGATGGGTAGAATTTGCATTAATTGTTGCAATCACAAAATCGCAACTTCCTGGAGGGACTGGTATGTATAAACATATGGCCTCCCCAAGAGCCACCTCATTACTCTCAGATATGATTGGCTATCTGTCCAGTGGAGTTCCACAGGAAAACAGCGTTCCAGAGTCTCCCAATCAATGTAAGTGAATGGTGACCAGTTTAAAAAAACAACCAAAAAAAACATAAAACATTTCTATACACTTCTGCTTGTCTGGTGTAATCCAAGTCGCCTAAAGCCCCAACATGCCGTTCACTTGTGACATGCCCTGTCGCAGACGGTGTGCACGTGCACATGAACCTGGCTCCAAGCTAAGGACCTACAGTGAAGATTTAAGCTCAAAACATGGTGTAAATGAAAAAAAAAAGTCAACTTGGCATGTTGGGACTTTAGGAGACTTGGATTACACCAGACAAGCAGCATGGAGGCATTTTATGTTATTTTCTGGTTGTTTTTTCTGTTTGAAAACTGGTCAAACTTTCATTTTTGGGTGAACTATCCCTTTAATGTTATAATCTAGCTAAGCAGGGCACTGTGTACGGTATGTTACAGTAACAGGTCTCTTGACACTGTAACTCACTTGTTGCTGAGGTTGGATGCCGCCATCTCTGTGTGTGTGTGTGTGTGTGTGTTGTGTATATTTATTATTCACTCAATTTCCCCTCAGAGATGTGCAAACGGAAAAGATGCGTCGTTCAATGATCGCAAGTTGCCCACGCACATGTGCACACACTTTAGCGAGCTGGTTGTCTGCTTCCCATCAAGGCTTTCCATGACTGTTGTTGTACAAACAATCATGTTTATTGTCTCTGTCCTAAAGAGAAAAAGGACCTGCCCTGTCTTCACACAGGAACAGACACTGAGCCAAAGCAGCCACAACAGACAGCAGGCCCCCTCTGTCTCCCACCAACCTCTGGCGGCCATGTTTTCACAACCCAAGATAACAGGGAGGAGGAGGAGGAGGAGGAGGAGGAGGAGGAGGGGGAGGAGGGGGAGGAGGGGGAGACAGTTACGGAGTTTGATAAATGACACAATTGTGAGGAAGATTGTGGGACAGATGCGGGGAGATTTAGGGGGGGCGGGGGTGAAAGAGATGAGTAAAAGATACATTGCGAGGTCATCTCAATGTTTATCCGCCCACGACAATGATGTGGGTCAATGAGCGTTTCCCAAGGCAGCAAGTGTTGTTTCAGGATGTTGCAATGATGACAGGTTCCACTCATATTTTCTCATACACTATATTTCTCAAGGAGGAGGGTAATATTGCCAAAATACATTTTAAAATGAAAATAGTCAAACTGAGCTTTATCTTCACGGCCATTTATCTGGCTTAGACCTCGCCTCACCTCGTGTTCAGGAACGGCCCAGCGCACGAGAAGTCAGGACCAGTTTACAGTGAGACTTATCAATGATTCATAAAAGGTTTGTAATAAGGTTATTGATCAGGTTGTAAACACCTCATTAATAAACAAGTTGTAACTCTGTTGTCATACATTGATGTTGGCACAGTATTTGGCAAGATCCAACCAATGCTTACTGCTAACTAAAGAGACAGTTCACCCCTCTTACCTGTAGTGTTATTTATCCATCCATTTTTTCACTTTCTCACTTGGGCAAGTGGGTCAAAAATCTAGTTGAAAGTCAATTTTACTTGCCCCTGTCAGCAGTTATCAAATAACAACAAAGACGAAGGTTAACTGCCATGTTTATTCTCAGGCTGCAGTGTCTTTAAAATGTCAGAAAATAGTCCAAAGTGATGTCTTCAAATGTCTTATTCCAAAGATATTCCCTTCAATATGATAATAAATGGAATCTGGCTGAAAGCAGCATTTTCTGCCATTTTTTTTGCATGAAAAATCCCTTTAACCATCAAGCAGTTATCACAATACTTCAACAGATTTATCTTTTTTACCACTTGCCAGGGGACAATCCTTATTGTTGAGCCAAGTGCCATTGAGTTCCATTAGATTGGAGAGAAGGCAGACATCTCTGTGGGCAATATCTTCAAAACTCTTTAAGTCAAACTGAAATAGTCTAGATGGATAAACAGCACTACAGGTAAAAATATGTACTTCTGATTTTGGGGTGAACTATTCCTTTAATCTAACTAGTAAGTTACTAATATTTATAGCCTGCAAAAAAAGGAACCGTAATGTAAAATATAAAATGGTGCAGGCTGAAAATGTGCACATTAGTGTATGAATCTCAATACTAAATACTCAATTCTGATTGGTCAGTTGCACCATTCTAAGGCCTGTTGTTTCTGTATGAGACTGTTGCTATGATGAACAGACCGTTGCTAGGGATGCAGTTCTGATCATAGACTCTAGAGGAGCAATAAAATGATTTCTAAAGTAATAAAAAAAAAATTTTTTAAATCAATATTATGTGTCAGATTATTGACTTTTTTTAAAATAAGTAACCATGTAATAAGTGGGATCATGTACAGTGAGCGGGTCATTGTGGTGAAATAAGCTCCGTCAGGATGATTCAAGACTCCTCCACTTTGTTTTGGTTATTTCAGCATAATTACCTGCTTACTGTACGTTATCTCTTAATCCCAACAGGGTGATGCAGAATCCTGACAGGACCATTTATTATGCAGTTACTTAACAAAAGAAAATCAATAATTTGACACATAATATTGATTTATAACTGATTTTATTCCCCCTACAGAGTCTATGATCAGGACTGTGTTCATAGCAACGGTCTGCTATACCATAATAACAGGCCTAAGAATGCTGTTACTGACCAATCAGAATCAAGTATTTAACAAAGTGGTGTAATAAGTAGGCAATGAGATCTGAGGCTCAACAGCACAGATAAATGCAGGCTCACCTTTTATCTAATGTGTTGTAACAGCTTATCAATGATTACTAATGTGTTTTAAACGCTAA
>JAJHUR010100257.1:0-17904 GCA_027495735.1 Lutjanus campechanus | reverse complement strand
AAAGACCCCCCCCCCCCCCCCGGAAAAAAATTCACCAGCCGCCACTGAAAACTACACCTGCCAAATAAATGATATGACCATACAGAGGGAGGCATGCATCCACTCACTGATGAAAGGCTTGTTCTTATGACAGCGCAGAATGTACTGATTAATGGTGTCCTCTTAGACTGAGCTGTAATGTTAGCACAGTGATACAGTTGGCAGGTGAACTGTCCCTTTAAGACAATAATTACTACAAGAGGTAAAGAGTAAAGGGTGATGGGCAATCTGCTTTATGAAAGCTAAACACAAAAATGAGAAAATATGAAATTATTACTTTAGTACAATGTCACTGAACAATGGTGCGTTCAATTCAAACTGGGAAGTAGGAATTTTCAAGCTCCCAGTCAGAAATGTCCACTGGAACGCCCTCTGAAGTCAGATTTCCAACTCGGAAAGTCAGACGAACCTCACCAACCCCGACCTCAAAATCCAAGATGGCTGCCCCACGCATCAAAAGTAGTGAGAGCTGGAATACATACTATTTATTAGCACTTCTGTCTTTATTTAAGCTTCATTAAATTAGTCATGCACACAATACAGTCCAAGTTCCATCTGTGGACGTGTTACAGTGGTGTTTGTTTGTGTGTGGTGTTTGCACGAGACTAAAAGTCTAAAGCCACACGATCAGCTCGGTTAGGCTGTACTTCGAGTGGTGATTTGAGGTAAATGCTGACCTCAACATGCTATCACTCATAATGTGAACATGCTGCAATGTTTAGCATGTACCAAGCTAACCATGGTCACCATCTTAGCACAGAAAAGTGCCGCTCAAGATCACTTAAGGACACTTGGGTGAAATTATGTCAAACCTTGGGTTCAAAAAATGTTTAAATTAACATTTATTTAACATTTACTTTAATTTAACCACATAAACAGCATTAATACTGATTAAAATAACTATTTTAGTACACAAACGCAACAGCCGAAGTGGACACAAAGGTGTCCAATGACACAGGTCCATTCTTTATCCGGATACCTTCAATACACTGCACACACAAAACACACCAAGGACAAACAACTTCAAGGCCTGTTTAAGCGTCAGTTGGAATCTGGATAGAGGCTATATTGCATTTCATTGTGCTCTTCCTCTTTTATTTTTCCTGCCACTGTCCAGTGTCCATCGCAAAATATAATTCAAAAGCAGAAAACAATCTCGAGAACAAGAATGAAAGGATTTGGGAGGAGACGGTTTGGAAAGAGAATGACAGGACTGTGTACAGAGAGAGAAACCCCGGCAAGTTATTCCAAAGAGAAAGAGAAGAGAATTCCATTTGGGGATTCAACACAGTAATCCCCCTTCCTTCATTCACAACCCCCACTGTCTCCCACCCCACGGTCCATAGCGTGATAGAGCTGCTGTCATTAATTCTGTAGAATGGGGTGAAGATGAGAAAGGCAGCGAGTCACAGTCTTCACAGCCACATATATGGAGCCTGGCCCCCTTTCATCTCTCCCAGACAAAAACACAAAGATACTATCTGCTATGCCTGAAACCCATTTCTCTGTACCATTAGGAGCTGAAATAGGGTCCTTCAGAGGACCTGTGGGCCTGGAATCATCAAAGCCAGTGTATGTTACTGAGTGATTCACCTGCATGAGTGTTTTCTGCTCACAATCTGCCTGAAAACCAATGAGCGGAACCTGGATACACAGATTAGGGAACTGGTTTTGAGCCAGCGAAGGGGATTCACATGTTGACTGTCCAGAGACAAAGACAATAAGAGTTTTATTTCCCTGCATGTGAACCCATCTCTCAGACAGCGGTGTGTGTAATCACACACACCGCTGTTCACAAGCTTATCAGAGATGGAGCAAATCATTTTTATTTCTTACCTGCAAACTGTGCACACACAGAGCACATAAAACACTAGAGGGCTGTCTCATGAGCAGGGTTGGGAGGGTTACTTTAAAAACATAATGTCAGTAACATAATCCAAGCATTACTATATTAAAGTAGTGTAGTTTCATTACTTTATGTTACATTTGGATTATCTCAATTTAAAACGCGGTAAAATTGTTTAGCCTGATATAGTGTTTTTAGGGCCGCAAATAACGATTATTTTCATCATTGATTAATTGGTCAATTATTGTCTCAATTAATTCATCAGTTGTTCGGTCCATGAAATGTTGGAAAATGGAGAAAAATGTTGATCAAAGCTCAAGATTACGTCCTCAAAAACATTCAGTTTAAAGCGATATTCCACCCCAGAATTATAGTCCACTCAGTATGTACTCACCACTATGCTGATGTGATGATGGGTGAAGATCTTCAGTTCATAAAACAATCCTGGAGTTTCAGCAGAAAACAGGGTAGCAGCTAATGGCAGTGAAGGGAGACCACGGATAAAATGTAAAAAAAAACAAAACACAAAACACAAAATGTCTCCATCCTGCTCGTGTGGTGTAATCCAAGTGTCCGCGAGCCGCGACATTAAAATTTAGCCGCAAAAGACGCCACTTACACCATGTTTTTAGCAGAAATGTCAACTGTTAAATTTTAATGTCGCGGCTCGCGGACACTTGGATTACACCACGCGAGCAGGATGGAGACATTTTGTGTTTGTTTTGTGTTCTTATTTTTTTACATTTTATCCGTGGTCTCCATTCTCTGCCATTGTACTGGATTTGGCTGCAACGCTGTTTTCTGCTGAAACTCCAGGATTGTTTTACGAACTGAAGACCTTCACCCATCATCACATCGGCATAGTGGTGGTGAGTACATACTGAGTGGACTATCGTCTAGGGGAGGAACATCCTTTTAATGTCAGAGAGGAGTAAAGCAACCAGAAAATATTCATTGTTTAAGAAGCTCAAATCAGAGAATTTTGACATTTTTTAATTAAAAATTGCTTAAAATGATTGATCAGTTATCAAAATAGATGCAGATTAATTTTAACAGTGGATTAACAATAGATTAATGGTTGCAGTTCTGTGTTTTATGTTGGTTGTTAGGTTTATTAGTTTGTCCGGCTGTTCCTTTCTTTGTTGTGCGCAATTGATTGATTGATTGATTGATTGTATCTGTAATCTGATTATGTCTTTTTTATCTGTAACTGTAAAGGAATACAGTAATTTTTTTTTGTATCCTGATTACATAATCCCATTACATGTAAGTTATTACTCCCTAAGCCTGCTAATGAAGTACAAGACCCAGACACCAAGGTGTCAGACCCACTGCACTGTTCAGAGATGCTACATAAAACAGGATTTCATTTGCCAAGATTTTTGGGATCACTGTGGCCTACAATGCCTGATTTCATGGCAGCATCTCTGAAAAAAATTGGAATGCATGTTGCAATGTTTTGAGGCCGTTTTTTGCAATGGAATTGCGGGAGCAAGTGAAAATTGAATTAATCAAAAATCAAAAGCAGCTTGTTCCAGCGAGAATAAAACCACACTCTTTTCTGAGTTTTCTAAATAAAATTACCAAAAAGCCTTGGGATTACAGAAATTCTAATAAAGTCTGCTTCTTTGTAAATGAAGAAGTGCACCTGCGGGGTATTCCACAGAGAAGCTAAATCTTTTTGGAGCTCAATCTCAAAGCCAAAACAGCAAGCACAAAATTATAAAATCTGAAAGTCTACACAGCATTGATAAATGTCAGTAACAATCAAACAAACCACTCTCACATTTGTATCAACTCAATTCTTCTTGTGAGTCCACCAACACACCTCATATTCCAGCAAACAAATGGGAGAAAGACCACAACATTCATGCTGATAATCACTTTTGGAATAAAATCTGCAATAAAAGCTTTAACATGTCCAGAAATACTAACAATATCAGATCATTCACAGAAAAAAACACATCATACATCACAACATCATGTACATAATGGGACTAATCAGATCACACACATGCACTCATTGTACACTCAACACAACTGATGACTAACTCCACGTATTCTGGCTCAGTCCACCACGAGAACACTTGTTGGAAGAAGTAACAACTGCACTGTCTCTATTCCTTGGCTGCAGCTTTCCACCATCTCCCTCTGTTTGCATGCTCACAATCTGGAAAACACTCAACACATGCTGACCACAAATCATAATACCTCAACTACTGCCAAGAAAACAATACTACTAAACTGGAGAAGTAGAAAAAAAATCAACATCTCACAATGATCTACTAACACAACCGATATCGATGGAACAAAAAACAGCTCTACAGATAAACAAATCAATAACATATTCAACTGTTGTCAGATCTATTCAGTTGCCAATGAGCTAATGCCACGACAACGCGAGTAAACGTAAATGTAGGCATGCTGCTGGGGAAGGAGAAAAACAAAAACAGGAAGGCAAAGAAAGAAAAAGGGAAAGAAAAATTCTCTTTTATTATTAATGCCAAATCAATCTCATCCTGCAAAAGTCACCTGAATTTGTGATGATTGCAATGACTTGCAATGATTCAATGCAGAAAAGCTGCAGCGATTGGACAAAATTGCAAGCTTGTGAAAATTTCACAGATTGCGATTGCAACAGCGCAACTTCCTGGAGGGACTGATAAAAGCTTTCATCAAAAGTCAAAATTAAATGTCAATAATCTTTACTCAAGGCCTACTTACAATGTTTTTTTTAGGGCTTTCAACCACATCTCACAGTCTTCATCAGAGGGTGGTACCACTATGGCAATTGGTAATCCCCAACCACCACAGTATATTCATTTCTTAGGAAAAAAAACATTTTCAATTTAAATTCAAGTTGACTGAAAAAGTCATAAAATACCTAAAACCCTGACAAATGTTCAAAGCTGCTATAAGTGATTATATCACTATATAGTGATTATGGTGCTATAAGTTAGCATTATGGCTGTCCCAAGACTCTGACGAAAGATGATCACTGTGAAAGAAACGTGGTAATATCTCCAAAATGATGATCCTACGTCATGCCTGTGACTTGCAACAAAATTCGGACAACCATCTCAAATAGTGACTGCTGCTACAACCTACATCTACCAATCAAACTACAGGAATGTATAGTGTGTGTTGGTGGACAAACACAGATCATATCAGTAGGTGCTATAGCACACAAATGTATGTATGTATGCTGTTTTAGTATACTCAGCATACTGCAAAAATACTGAATGTTACCCCCAAGCTGTCTTTGTGAAATTGCTGTCCCAAATGGACATGTTTTCTCACCATGACTGAGTCCACACATAAATTCCACTATGTCAGAGCTCCATTCTTGCTTAGCTTCCTTGTTTACCACTGCCTACAACTCAGTACAGTAGGTGTTGCTACTGTACAGTCTACATACATAAAATCTATACTAATTAGACTAGTAGGCGCCGTAAGATTTACAGGGATTTAGTGGCAGAATATGGTGGAATTTTTTTATTTTTTTGCCCTTTATACAGTACCTATAAAGGGAGCGCTGCTTCTTCCATGGAGTAGCCATGTTGCAACATCATGTTTCCACACTAGCCCAAAATGAACAAACCAAACACTGGCTCCACATACAGGCTTTCACACTTTCATGAGCTTCACAGGCACCGTAGATTCTCCTGCATGCTTGGAGGGGGAGACGAGATGTTTGCAATCTGCAAGCTCACAACGAGATGCCACTGAATCCTACACTGGAGTTTTTCCAAATACCTTAAATTAATATTTGTTTAAAGTTCATAAACAGGGCTTTTAAAAAAAACTGGTTGTTCCTATACTGTACATTAAAAAGTATAGACAGTGTACTGTAGTGTTTGCTGATGCGGGAGGCTCTGCTCAGCTGACTACACACGTTCCTCTGGTGCCTTCCATGTCAGGAGAAAAAACGGGATAAAACACCTAAGAGCTATGGATTGTTCAGTAGATCAGCTCAAGTCATAAACAACATCTGTATTATTCAGTGTTCACTCAGTTTTTGCATTATTGAAGTTTTTCATCTCTATGTTTTTCAAAATTTACAATGAATATCCATACAAAGCCTGATTTCTTTGTGAATGTAATTGAGTTTACTTTCTATACAGTGATGATGCTTTGAAGGTTGCACTGTACCTACAGTATGTTTTATGTGCTACATGTGTACTGTCATTTTGGACGACAAAAGCAATAAGAAAACAGAGTGTACAGTAATAGGTTTCTCCACATGAGGACAACACATATAGACGTGCTCTGAAAAAGGAGAGAGGAACGGCGAATCACACAAAACATAACCTCTAAATCAATATGTGGCAGGTTTAGAAGTGGTGCCATTGTTCTGTGGGAGGGGAGAGAAGAGAGTGGCTCTCGCAGCCTTGAAGCCGGCTCTATTTCCACTGCTGGGACTGCCGCTGATGCCGCGCTGTGTTCCACATGGCTGCCCACCTTCACCAAACTGACAGCCACAAAAATGAGTGTTTACTGCTCTCCGGCGGAGCAAGATAAGCCCACAGATGGGCCTCTCCACTTCAACAGGTCGAGAGGAGAGCCATCTCCAAGTGACAGAGGGCTGGATGAAGGAGATGAGGGGGGTCGGGGTGATAGAGAGGGTGAGGGTGTAGGTGTGGTGGCGGGGGGTCGCAGATAGGGAGATTCAGAAAGCAACTGGCAACATTTGAACCAGTTCAACATGGTGCGAGTGCTTCTGACCGACATGTGGTTATCACGAGGAGCATGCTCAACATTATCTGCCGTGTACTGCTGCACTTTCAACTGTTACGATACACAAACACGATTACACTCTCATAACACACATCCTACACCATGCAACAGGTACGAGGCTTCTCACAGCTTTGGATTAAAGGTGAATATTTAAGCTGCAGTATTAAACTTCAAACATTCATCACTTGTAAATCAATTAACAGTAGAATATTCAGACATGAGTAAATGAGCAGTCTGGACTGCTCACCTGCAACAGCAGTAAATGATTTAATTACTGACAGAAAAAGAGACAGAAAATGATGTGTGTGATGTGAAGTGATGAGCAAAATGCAAGCCGCAATTTCTATTTCAAGTTAATTCTAATAAACAGATGTATTTAAATAGTTTTTTACACTGTGGATTGCTTAGAAAAAAGTTAATTGCACGTTTATTTACACACAATATATCAAATATTGAAATAAAATGCCATACCAGACTGTGACTATATTGACTGTAATATTAAATGTGTGTATAAAAGTGTTTCAGATTTATTATCTGATAAAGGACATGTTTTCAAGTTGTCACTTTTCTTTGTAATATTGTGATAAATATCATGTCATGGACTTTTTAGCGTGGTACTGTTGTACCATGAGTTTTTGGTATTGTTACATCTATAGTATGTATATATATATATATACACACACACACACACACACACACACACACACACACACACACATACTGTATGTATGTATGCCTGGGGGACTGTTGCAACATGGACCTTATCTCTTGTAACACTGTGGTCACCGGTTCACTGCTGCAGGACACATTGTGTTGCTTCCCAGTGTATTTAAAGATCATGTAAAGCAACAATGAATATGTGTGTTTCTGAGTCTGTTACACCACAGAAATGTGTTAATAACCACCCAGACAAATTTGAATGATATATATATACTGTACATATATATATATATATATATACACACACACGTCCTTTCTAGTGTGAAAGGACCAAAAAATCCTGAATACAGAAATCATGAAAAACCGTTTAAAGGCATAGTTCACCCAAAACTGAAAATCCAGTCATTGTCTACTCACCCTCATGCCGATCGAAGGTCAGCTTTAGTTTTTTTAGTCCACAAAACACTGCTGGAGTTTCACTGGAAAACTGTGTTGCAGAATCTCCCAAACAATGGAAGTGAATGGTGACCAGTTTTTAAACAGAAAAAACACAACTGAAAGATACCATAAAATGTCTCCATACTGCTCATCTGGAATAATCCAAGTCTCCTAAAGTCCTGATATGTTATTTGGACACTGTCACACCACTCACACCCAGCTCGGATGGTGTGGATGCACACGTGAACGTGGCTCCAAACTAAAGATCTACAGTGAAGATTCAGGTTAAAAACATGGTGTAAACTAAACCTGACCTTGAATCGGTGTGAAGGCGAGTAGATAATGACTCAATTTTCATTTTTGGGTGAATTACGCCTTTAACGGTCTAACTCCACAGTTCAGTACTTCATAGTTCTCAGTCTTTTCTCGTGTTTTCAGCAAAGATTTTCTACCAGCAGTTTTTTTTTTTTACACGGGCTAAATAATTAAATTAGTATCTTAAATGTGCGGAGTCTCATCCAGCGTTGGCTTGAACTGACAACTACTAGTCAACTTGGAAAATCTTTAGTCGGCAGCAGCTCTAAATTGTTCTTTCAGGTCAAACATAAATGTAGAATGTTTTGGATATTTTCTTGTGTTTTGTCAGAGGTTATACGCTCTGGGACATTTGCATAATCAACTCCCTGTTGTTGCTGTGTCTGGCCCCATTTGAGGTATCTGACACTTGCGCAGCAGCTTTCACTGAAAATGACCGACATCCTGCTGCTTGCTGTCTGTTTGTATCCGCATGTTTAAATGCATCGTCAGGCTGTCTGTCCCGAGACTTTGGTAATTAAGCAGGTCAATAAAATAATGCCAGATAGTATCCAGTAAGAGCCAGGCTTCAAAGCAATCACTTCAGGGGATTCACACATCATAACAAACCCCCACAGCAATCATACGAGCCCCTCCGTCATTTCATACCGCAGCGTTCCTTAATGAAGATATCTGCCTGTTTTATGAATTTGAAAATAGGGTTATTTCAAAACTGATGAGCAAGAAAGGGACCTGTTATGATTCAGCTTGAACCTGAAGCCATCAGAATATAGCTGAGAGGAGAGGAGAGGGGGAGGGGGTTACACTCAGATGTGCTTGTAGCTGTTTGAGGAATCAGGCAGCCTGACAAGTGTGAAATTTGAGTGAAGCCGGTGGAGTGGAACGGAAAGGACTGTCAACATCTAGTGACTGAGAGAGCGGAGGGAGCCCAGATGAAACACTGGCGCTGCAAAGACCTTTGAACTTCGGATGGAACGGGACACTGGTGGCGACGAGGGCGCTCAGCGGGAAAATAAGCCATACGCCGGTGTCCTACAAGGTTCCAGGCCTGTTTCACCAGCCAGAATGGAGGCGATCCTTGATTTCCCAAGTGCAATTTTTAATCAGTGAAGTGTGAGAGAGGGACAGCCGCAGGGATTAATCTGAGAGAAGCAAACAAACAAACGGGTTGTATGTTTAGGGCTGAATTTAACCATCATCTCCAACAGCAAAGCAATTGGAGGAGTTTGTTTAGAAGTGGAATGAAAAGAGGAAGGATCTCACTCCGGCGTGATTAAAATACTCCCCCACTAAGCAATCTGCATATCAGTACAGTGACCAGAATAATTCAAATATTTGAATTAGGCGCAATGAGTGGGCGGCATGTGGAAATTGCTTTTGAATTATCAGGAGCAGAAAGGGGAAAGAGGGAGGCTTCATTTGCCTTTTTGTCTAAGAGCAACCCAGGATCAAGCGGGGCTTCCTGCCTGTCTTATCAGGGCGTCAGACCAAACCTGAGCAGCACTACCTGACGATTTTCCCCCAACACACGGGAGATAACTGACGGCAGACAACCGCTGATTCAATCGGAGATGGGCATGCAATCTTGCCCCCTCGAGTCCCTCATCTCGCTGCGACAGGCAGCCACACCGGGCGGAGATAACAAGAAAGGGGGGAGCGGGAGCAGGAGCAGGAGCAGGAGCAGGAGCAGGAGCAGGAGCAGGAGCCGGGGCCGGGCGGGGAACCCTGCTGCAGTCTGTGTGGATACATTTCAGCTGCTTTAATCAGACAGTGAAGAAGAGCAGCTGAAACAAAACAAAAAAAAGGCTGGAAGAGGAGAGGGAGATGGAGGATGGATGTTGGCGTGACAGCTGCAGCAGCACTGACAACACTTACAAATATAGTGTTAAAATCAAAGACAACATCTGCAGCGTCGAAGAGCTGCTGCCTGTGTTGTTGTGTAAACTTAAAACAGCTTTCTGGTATCTGCTATTTCATACCATGCTGTGAAATGTCTAGCAAGGTTTGAAGAGATGTAGAGCATTGTCACAAGCAGCTGGTGTGGTTTGAAATGATTTGATTTTTTTATTTGTAACTGTAGATTTGAAATGAATTTGGTCAAAATAAATATGCATTTCATAGTCCGACTATGTACAGACATATGGTTTTGAGGTAAAAAATGTATAAATATAATTTAAGGGACGAGACTGAAATTGTTCTATATTTAACTTCATTTAAATCCCATCAAAAGAACTACACCAGCACAGTAGTAGTAGTTAGTTCATCTCCACCCTGTCTGTGGATCTCAGCCCCAGTTCCTGATGAAGAAGAAAGCTTTAAAAAAAAAGGCCCAAAAATACAAGCTACAGGTTCACTTAAAAGAGCAATATGTAGCCATTATGTGTGCAAAAATGAGTATAGCAGGCCAAATAGAAAATTGGAACAACAGACTGTATATTAAATAGGTTGTAATCTTGTTTAATATATGATCTATGGTTGAAATAAGTTGTTTCCCCCCACCCCCTCCTCCCCAGACACAGCAGAGACAGGCAGGCTGCAGGAGCTCTGCAGGAGCACAGGATGCGCACAACCTCATAAATTGACAATAACAAGCAAAGATGAGTCCTCCATTGGAAGTTGATCAGCTGTTTATAACTGTCAGTTGTCTGTCACTGTAAAGTTCAGTCTGTTATCCTGAAAACAAAAGCCCACTGCTCTGAAATAACACACTCTGCATGAAGAGTTAAGTGGCTGCTTGTCTCACTGTCTGCCAAACTCCATTAACATTTTGCTCAGTTTAACAGTTACAAAAATCTACGCCTTTCACAATATTATTAATGATTTCTTACAACTCATGAACAGACACTTACTCATTCAGCAAAAATTCTGCATTAATTTGAACTCTGATTAATGTGAAACAGACACACAAAACAATTATTGCAGTCTGGAATGAAAATTTCAAAGGGGGACACTGCAGCTATAGTGTTCATGTTAAGTGAAGCAAGTTTTTTAACTTTACATGGTTCTTTGATCTCTGATGACACATCATGGTCATTTTATGATTAATTACAGTAAATATATCACAGATTTCTCCTTTAATTTGGCCAAAACATATATTATTTGACATTAAGGTTTTGAGGATAAATTGAGTTTGATCAGAGTAAATATAAATAATAAATATCTAAATAATAATAAAATATAATATATAATAAAAAATATCTAAATATAATTTAAGGGATAGGACTGTTATTGTTCTATATTTAACTTAATGTAAATCCCATTAGAAGAACTCCAGCAACATTGTGTTTGTTGGTCTCTACTCTGTCTGTGGATCTCAGCTCCAAACCCACTGATTCCTACTGAAGACAGAAAGCTTTGGAAGTGGTTCATAAAAACTTTTCCATCTCTTAAAACAGCTCATCACTTTAGTTTTTAACAAATGTTAGGCTACCCGAACAGGAGGGAATAGTGCATTTGTTGGGGACTATTTTCTACAGCGGATTACTCCACATTTAGTGTTTCAGTGAGTATTTGTGGCAGCAGGATGGTGTGTGTGTGTGTGTGGGATTGAGTCAAAATAAACTACAGTGTGTGTTCATGGTCAGGAAGGAACATGTGAGCCAGTGCAACAGTGCGGCTCATTGATGTGTTTTTTATGGTTTTTGGACACACCAGTAAGCCCATATTGTATATTTTACCAATGATATGTTAGATATGAAGTCAAATGACTTACTTAGGCTATTTTATACAACAGTTAGTTCCAACCAAGTACTTTGATTGGACACGAGACATTCCATGAGCACTGTCAATAGGTGTCATGTGATGTGTAGTCATGTTCAAACTGGCTGAATTTGTGTCCAAAAAAAAAAAAAAGTTCAAAGTGAATTTTAAAATTTAAAACTTAAAGATTCCATCCAACCATCACAGTATGATCAGTTATTTTTAATCTGAACTAGTAACTACAGTATATGAAGCTTTGATGACTGACAGCTGAATGTGTGGCTTGTTTTGCCTGTTGGCTGTGCTGTCATGGTGCGTTCAGTGGCTGCTGCCTCACTAATAGCACATTAGAAGCAATGAAATTGAAATTAACCGATGCTGCAGAAGGACAAATTACAGTTTCCTGAGCACATCAACAGGAGATCCACTTCACTTCAAGCACTTTAAAGCCATGTGTTATGTATGTAGTAATATATATGATATAACATTAGGTGGGGCACATACATCTTCTGTGCTAAGTGGCTCTCGGAATGATGCCAGTTCCACATTAGAATTTGTATAATGACACACACACACACACACAGTTTGATGGTGTTTTGCATATCTGTTCTGAAGGTAAGTGCTTATAAAATAGTGAGAAACCAGTCATGGCGAATAATTAAGCTCTGTATTTGAAGCGTGTGTAGCTGTTTTATGTAATTCTAATTTTAGTAAGATTTATCATTTAATCCTGTTTGTTGTGTTGTTGTAATTGGTGTGTATCCCAGCGCAGACATTTTACATTCACACAACATAACACTGCAGTGCTTCAACTGCAATGACAACGTCATTAATTCATGCCAGCAAAGTTTTGGGTCTAGCTCAAGAAAGCAAACACAATTACCAAATCAATTATGTTCCGCTGATTACTCTTGATTTATAATTACCGAGCTCGGGGCCCGCTCTGCTTTTTAACATTAATTCAATAAGCTTGTTTGTGCACAGCGCTGGCTCGCAGCGGCTGATTGGCGGTTTGGAAGGCGGCACAGGTGCAGGTCCTCGGCCTCTGTTTCCCGTCTGACTGACAAGGGGGTCTGTTAAACAAACTCAGACGGGCGATCTGAGGCAGCGGGAGCTCTCCCAGTGGGACGCGTGACCTGCAGGGCAGCGGTGAGATGAGCGAGATGTGTGTGTGACGAGACTTTGGAAACAAAACCAGATCAGTTCTTCAGACCAGCTCTTTCTGCAGAGGCAGACAGTCATCAATAGGAGACTTCAACTAATATGAGTTTATGAAATCCAGTATTGATTTGTGTCTAATCAAGATGCTGATAGCCATCATATCAGGCCCATGTTTAATATCCTGAGATGTGACATGTTTGTAGCCAAGACTGCTGAGACAGCACTCAGAAAAACACAGCAAGTAAAACTGATCTGAGCCTCTTTCGCTTAGCAGCACTTTAAAGGACCATACCAGCATGTTTGCATGTTTTAACTACAGAAAGTAGAAGTGTTCCTCAGCACGTTGTTCCTGCAGTAAGGCTGCACATGCAATATTGTCGAAATCGCAATATGGCCAAGTGCAGTATCCAAATCGCAGAACCAGAACCAAATCGCAATTTTTTGAAAAAGGAAAAGTGTGTGAGAAAACAGCCTTGGAATGAAGTGTTGTAGGGCTGCAGAGATGCCCCGGACTAAAAGGCTTGTTCTCCAGAGCAAAGAAAAAATGTTTGGAAGAGACCCCAACAAATATCACATCATCACCATTTTAATAGATTTTTTTTTTTTTCAATAAAAATGAAAATTATAATGTACAAATTCCTGCCTTTTTTAAACCAGGAAGTGAGACAGGGGTCCTTAGGGTGTAGCTAACCCTTTTTACGCCTGATTAAATCAGTTTGTTAAAATCTAAAAGAGTTGATGGAAATCTGGGACACAACTTGAAAGGGCAAACATTTAAAGAAAAAGAAAATCTATTTAAAACAAAGTTGATTATAATAGCACATTTTTATACCTGTGTTATCAGTAGGTAGATTTTTAAGTTTTTTTTTAAACACATTTCTTCATTGTTGTGCCTTTTTAAAAAGCAAACCAAAACATTTCATAAATTCCACATATATCATATATTTAATGCCTTAAAGAATATATTTTCACCAAAAAAAAGAGGAAATGTTATATGAATAATTTTTTAAAATGGTAGGGTATGATTTGTCCCAATTCTCAAGAACTGGTGATATAATAAATGCAGAGTCAGGTTATAATACCTGAGCTGACATTTTGAGGTCACCTCAGTTCCTACAGTCTACATCAGAATGTCTCTGTGTAACTTTTCTCTGATTTTATGCAGCAGGGAAACTTTTCACCAATAAATGAATGAAAACATGAATTACACATGTGCCTTATGTGGCTCAGACTGTGTTCGCAGTTTACTGGGTGCGGCAAACAGTTGGGTAATGTATAGTGGAGATGGAAGCCCAGAGAATTTAAATATATGCTGGTATCAGTTCCAACCAAATAATCAAAGACAAGTCACATTTGAGTCATTTAATTTTGTTTTGTTTTAGTCAAGATTTAGTGGGTGGAGTTTTAATTTTAGTTATAATTTTAGTCAGTGCCCTGTAGACACTCCACAACCTTCTACCTTCTACATTTTCTTCAAACTTTAAATCTCCCTGATGAACAGTAATTGTCTTATTTTTCACAGTGGCTAACCTCGTTTGTTAATCAAAATTTAGGCTCAATTATGGCAGGAAAAACGGTCCAGATTTAAAAAAATAAAATGTTGCATAATGGATGCCGCATACGTTTGTCCAGCTGCTTTTCTTGCCTCCTCTACCAGCGAAAAAATATTAATAAGACTGAATGTTTGGGGAATAACCCAGCCATATTTTCTCCACATTTGGCTGGGTTATTCATGTTCTTTTCTGTTTGGCCTGACCTTGGCTTCTTTTTCATTTACAGAGAGGGATCACATTCAATAATTTATCAAATAAATAATCCATCAGCAGTAGGGGCACAGTCTCACATCGATCACCCAGAGAGTCTCAGGTTTGATTCCTGCTACTGTTGCCTTCAGACTGCATGTGGCTCAGACTACATTTTCCCAGTTGACAGGTTGCCTCCAACAGTTAGGTAGTGTACAGTGGAGATGGGAGCCGTGCCCAGAGAATCTAAGTATACGCTGGTATCACTTCCAACAAAACAAGACTGAAAATCTGAAGTTTAACTAGGAAACCTTCATTACAACCCAGAGTATAAAAGTGCTGGACGGAACAAAAAATATATAATTCCAACATGTACCAAACTTCTCTGATTCCCCAATTCACTGTAACATTACCAAAACATTACTCCTGGTGTTAGAACAGTTCTTCTCTGTTCTGTTCTGTTGTCATGCCCGCCTCTCCAAACTAGAGCTAAAAAAATTTGGTCATTTTTTGTTATTCAAATTTTCTTAATTCAACAAACGAGGTGCAATTACCATAATTTCCAGACAATTGATTAAATTTTGATTAATACATTTTTAATTGGTCAAATTTCTAATGGCAATTAATCAGTGAATAATTGTTAATATTCCTGTTCCAAACCTGTGCCTGCAGCAGTGTTCTGGGGGGGTTTTCATCCTTATGTCCTTGTTTTCATTGGCCTGCTTGTGATCAGATCGCCTTATTGGCTACAAAAATACAGACGAAAGGTTTGGATATTAATTCAAGTTGTACTCAGTGCTCATTTATGCTTTTAAAGGTAATTAAGTAGATTACATAGTGTAATAAATACTTAAGTACAAGTAAAAGAAAATCTAAAGTACAAGTACTAAAAACAATTTAATTACAGTAATTTGAGTTTTTGTAATATTAGATAATCAAACCTCATAAAGAGTATCCTACAGTTTCAAGTGTTCTTTGTCATGAACCAAAGAGTTCAGTGTCTTTAATATTAGTACTTATTTTCAGGTGTAATGTCACTTACATTGCAGTGTATTTTTAATTTTTACTTTTCAATGTGGAATATTTAATACCTCAGTCAGGTGTGTTACAATTCAGTGCACAATATGAATATTTCACTCAGGGGAGTTTTTCATTCCAGTGTGCAATAACCAGGTGTATAATCATCAATCTATGTGCAATGGTGGAAATTCAACTGCCAAGTCTCTTTGTGTTGTATATACTGTTTCTAATCAAATATAAATATTTCCCATGTTTATAATATTCCTATTTTTATTTTTATATTTTCTCTGTTTATATTGTTCATATTTTTAGATTTCCTCTTGCCATATTTTTATACTTCATATTTTTAATTGACGCTTCTTCTGTGGGACTAATAAAGGAATATCTTATCTTAGTTAAGAATTTTATTGAGCTATTATGACTTAATAAGAATACAGATACCTGGCAACATGTTCAGGAAATTGCTATTTTTTGAGATAATTGAAGCTATATAAGTATTTAAATTACATCAACTCACTGTGTATCTGTGGAGGCACTGTTAGGCACAGTGTTCACCATGCTGACAGCACCACTGCTGACATGTTCATGTTCAGGAGACAGTAACAGAACACTGAAGTCACACCCCATCAGGTGTGCCCCACGGGACCTAACTTTGGAAAAAATCTAAACAGTAGTATGTGGCAAGTAACATATTATTTTTTTGATTCTGTTTGAATTGTGCCATGAACCACACGTATGTTTTGTCCATTTAAAACAATTTTTGTCAAGAAAGTCTTACTTTGTCATAGGTTTGTTGTAGTTTAGTTTAGTTTTGTGTGAAACCACTCACTTAACTACATCTCTTCTCTCACACAATATACATCATCAACACCAACCTCACTGCCCCTTGTGGCGTAATCTTACCTGAAGTGTTTTATCAGCAACTGCTGCTCTTTTTACCAGCCGCGAGGAGAAAGAACGAGTAAGACCTGCTTTTGTGTGACAACATCCCAGTATGCAAACACACAGGCATCGCAGCTTCAGCGGCTAACGTTGCTTTTGGAGGAAATCAAGATGTTACTTTCTAGTCTCTCTACTTATGTAATAAGGCCAGGCAGTATAGCTGAAGAACCTATCACGGTAGTGAAGTTTCATATTGGTTGATATCAATATCATGTCTTGTACTCAAAAGGAACCGGCTCAGGTGTTAAAATAAGTTTGTTGTATTATTGCTGGGCAATAATAAAAAATCAAACAATATTTCTTAACAAATACCTCAAGATTGACATTGTGACATTGTCTAGATGACTGTTAGTGCTTTCACAAAATATGAATGCACATTAACCAGATTTTTGATAAATAAGCATTAATAATGTGGATATAATGACTAACTGGGTAGGGAAATAATAGTGCAGCTAGAACAGTCTGGTAAATTCAGAAAATTCTGTATCTTTACTGTGATGCAGCCTTTAAAACCAGGAAAAGACAACACTTATCACATATGATAAAAAACTATCACTATTCTAGTCTTATATCACGATATGATATATTGCCCAGCCCTGGAGTATCATGACAGTCTAATACTTCAACATTTTTAAGACAAACTACAGCTTTCGAACAGGATCAAAAAATAATTGGTCTCTCACCACCGACTACAATTCATACGTTTTCTGAAGTTAGATCCCATGGTGGTCCACCGGAGGAGGCATGACTTCACCTCTCTTTTACCATTTTCATTATCTTGGTTTAGTGTGTTATGCTAACATTTGCTAATATTACCAATGCACAGTGAATTGTTCAAACAATTAAATGAAGTTCTGACATTTCATAAGTAGAGATGCACCGATTTCAGTTTCCAATCTTTTTTTAAGGGTCTGACCTGCCGATTCTGATTTTCGGTCTTTCTAAGAACTATAATTGACAGCTAGAGGTGCAATGGATCAAAAAACTCATGGTTCGGATTGTATCACGGTTTTGAGTCACGCATCGGATCAGCAAAGAGGAGCTGTGTAGACGTTAAGACAGCTGATATCACCAAAGTTTCAATAATTATCACAGTGGTATGATCTGTTTCTTTGACGACAGCATAGTTACATCAGTGAAAAAAGTCATGGTCTGGATTTCACTCAAGGTGATGGGACGGATTTTAAATCAGTCGCTCTTCACAGAGATGCGCTGCACGCAGCAGCATCTGTCCTGTCTTTACACTGCAACTCTGCATTGAGATTTCGGGTATTATAACTTATACAAAAGTAACAGTGACAGTAA
>JAJHUR010100255.1:0-15627 GCA_027495735.1 Lutjanus campechanus | reverse complement strand
GTGGATCCAGGTTATGTACTTTCTCACCCACATGAAACTTGGAAAGGTTTCATTGGCTCCAGGTGAAGTTTGTTCACACTGACTGAGAACAAACACACGGGCCCCGAGCTCTTCTCTCAGCTATCGCAGATATCTCTCTCTCCTCCGCTCATGCTCACACACACACACACACACACACACACACACACACACACACATTAACATACCTGACACCTATAGGGAAAAATCCTACAACTCAACACTGCTGACACCTTCAGAACTTGGGATATTAACTTCAGCAGAAAAACGGGGGCAGACTTTAATTTGCCCACCATCCACCTCAGGGTCCTGACTCAGCCTTTTACTTGTACTGTTGTATTCATCGGACATATTTCTTTATTCTCATACCATATGTCAGAAGTGCTCCTTGAAAATACTTTGACAATAATAATTTCACTGTGTCAGTTACAAAACAAGTTCAGGGATGATAAAGATTTGGCTGCTTCTGTTGCTGCGATTATGTCGGTACCCAGGCTGTGGCTTTTGTTGTTACTTGTGACAAGTTAATATTTGTTAGGTGTAACTTTAACTTGGCTACATGCTAACAAGCTATGTTAACTCCCTTGTGTGTGATTTTAGATGCTGATCTTAACTTCCAGAAGCTCATCTCTAATATTTCTAAGACTGCCTTTTATCACCTCAGAAATATATCAACAGTTAGATGCTTCTTGTCTCAGTCAGACTCTGAAAAGCTGGTTCATGCTTTTATTTCCAGTAGGCTGGATCACTGTAATTTACTTTTTGCTGGACTTACAAAGCAGACGTTAAATAAATTCCAGCTTATTCAGAATGCAGCAGCAAGAGTTTTAACAAAAACTAAAAGGTCTGATCACATAACTCCTATTTTATCTTCTCTTCACTGGCTCCCAGTAAAACAAAGAATTGATTTTAAAATTCTTTTTATTGTTTTTAAATGTTTTAATGGTTTAGCTCCATCCTATGTTGTTGACATGCTCACTGAGTTCACACCAGAGATCCCTTAGATCATCAAATAAAGGTGTCCTCGCTGTACCTAAAATTAATTCTAAATCTGCTCATGAACATGAACTACGGTCTGCCACAACACTGTTCTCTTTGAAAAGCAAACTAAAAACATATCTTTTTTCACAAGCTTTTGGTTAAGTTTTTAAGTGTATTTTTTAATTGTTTTAGGAATTAGTATTATTATTGTTATTATCTCCATTTTAAAAATAATGATAATAATAACACCTTCTTATCTTGTTTGTTTTTATCATGTTTTGCTTGTATTTACATATGTAATACTCTATTATCTTATGTCATTTTATTTTTGTCATGATGTATCTTGAAGCACACTGAGTTTACACTTGTCGTATGAAATGTGCTATATAAATAAAGTTGACTTGACTTGACATGCATGTGGTGAGTGCAGTGCTGTGCAAGTTCCAGCCGCCCCAGAAAAATGTGTGTTGGTCAAAGGAGCAGGCAGCTTATTCTGACTGATATGTCAGTTTATTGTTAAGCAGTGCCCCCTGGTGGATGTAGTAAACCTGACAGCAGAAGCATGAAGAACAAAACAATCCACATTTGGAGGAGGAGGTGGGGTGGAGAGATGACTCAAACAAGGACAGGACTTTTACCGAGGAGACTGGGGCTCGAGGTCTGCATGGAGCAAAAAGGAAACTTAGAGTTATTTAAAGTTTTGAGTGACTTAACTAACCAAGTAAGTTTATTGTCTAAATCTCACCAAACTGCGACTGTTTTACAACGTAAACCATGTGTGTCATGTCACATGAGTTATGTCACATGTTCTACGTTCTGTAGTTCAGGTCTGATAAGTCTGGTGCTGCTGGTACTCTCCACCGGTAATGTGTTGTTTTGGGAGTAATTGGTAATTGACCTGTTCTGGCATTTAGGTATGAGGATGTGTTGGCAAGTTCCCTCTTAAAAAGAGCGAGCTCAAAGTTCAGTTCAGATTAAAGTGAACTAGTTCACATTCATCTCTTTCTTTTTTTAAAAAAATAATTTTGAATAGAACCCCCTCCTGCCTGAAACACTTACACTCCAGCAAACTTGCACACCAACATGCTGTGAAAATTTCCAACTGGGAACTCGGAAATTCCAACTTCCCAGTTCGAACTAAACACACCATTATGCATGAGAACAAGGAGATAAAGGAGACGAGACAGAGACAAGCGGATTTGTCACTGTAACAGAGACTCCAGTCTGCAGTGTAGCCCAATTCATACGCCTCATGTCGTTGATCAAAGAAAGTTTTTTTTTATATATATATCACATCAACACTTTGGTCCATACAATCGCCCTCTTTCTCTGTGATGAGTCTGCATCACATGCTTGTATCAGCTGACAAACTGAGCGTTGTTCATGCTCATGTTTCCGTTCATTAGTTCTGAGTCCCACCAATCTGTCAGTTTTGTCCTGGATCTATAATATTGACTAAACTATGAAGCTGTTGGGGTGGTCGCAGGTGAAAGAAAATAACCAGATCCATCACACCCCTCTGTTAAAAATGAACAAATTACCTACTTGAAACAATCACAACTGTAGCTGCACAGCAGCGCTAGCAGTAACCATATATACACATCCCAGCAACCACCTCAGCCGGGCAGCCACAGCTGTGCTCACAGCCAGTGGCTGTATAGTGTTGGAGCCTAATGAGCAATAAATGCATATAAAGTGTCACATCAGCTCTCCTTTCTGTTGCATCTGCAGAGTGGTACCTTAAACTGGCAGTGCATTATAACTCTGAGAGACTTGCTGAACACAAACTGTTCTATGGATCAGAAGAATACAAAAAGTAGCTAAAAAAACTAAAAAAACAAACATGACCTTTCCAGGGCTCCATAATATTCCTGCTTGACATTATTTGTTTTGTGGATTGGCTGACTAAACTGTTTATTTACATCAGTATATTTGAATTTAAATTGCAGTGTATGACGAGTTGTCATTTTGTATTTACACCGAGAGGAAATCTTGCCCTTGTGTTTTTTTTTTTAGAGAACCAGTAACACAAACAACCACTAATGAGTGAAAAGGTCAGAGCAAACGAAACCTGAGAACAGATGGAACAACATGTCTCTGTGACCTCTGATTTAGCATGTGGGAAAGCTACATGTTTCCTGTTTTTTAAGGCAAGAGCAGATTGGAGCAAGCAGAGGAGGAGGATGGTTATTAGGAGTCATTTGATTTTTTTTTTTTTTCCCTGAGGAGATGAGCTTTCAGCATGCAATTGCAAGGCTGCGGTCATGTTTCCCAGTCTGTCTTCGAGACCTGTCTGTGCTTTTGTGTTTTAAAAAGGAGGTTGTAGCCCACACTGTGTCAGCACAGAGCTTAGCCTTCTTAAACTGCGAGCACGTAACACGTTAAGTCTGCTGCTGAGGCTTTTCCCTGCTGCTGTCTCTGCTCTTTAAGAGCCCAACATCAGGAGCATTCTGCTGTGGCTTAGTACATTATACATAGTGTCACACACACACACACGCTCTGAGCAATTCAGATAGATGCATTATTTATAGTGTCAGCTCAGTGTGGAATTCAGATTGTATATTATTCATAGTACCAGGACATTTGACACATACATATAGTATGCATTAGCCAACACACACACACACACACACACACACACATACACACACATGCACACACACTGATCTGGTCTGAGAGACCACAATTAGATCGAAAAAAGGTTGAATGGTGAATGTGTGTGTGTGTGTGCTGGGATGACTGTTCTTAAGAGAGATGTCTGCAGCAGCAGCTGCAGCACTGATATTATAATCCTTTGTCTGCGAGACGCATTATTTTTTAATCTACAATTATGCTCAAATGAATTTAACAAATGTTCACCACAGAGTGCTTTACAAAACAACCAAGGATACAAAGAAAGTGACAAGCAGAGATGAAATGAAGAAAGTTGCATGAAGTTCTGACAGCCGTGGGCGTTACATAAGCTTCATCAATCAATCATTATCTTTGCACAATGTGTAATAAAATATGAGACACTGTTCTTGATCTTGTTGTCTTAAAGCGATATTCCACTCTTAGATAATCATCCACTCAGTATGTACTCACCCCTGTGCCGATGTGATGATGGGTGAAGGTCTTCAGTTCACAAAACAATCCTGGAGTTTTAGGAGAAACAGGGTAGCAGCCTCATCCAGTACAATGGCAGTGAATGGTGGCCATGGATAAAACATGGATGGAAACATGGTGTCGATCTCGCAAGACTTCCCGTGTGCATCCATTAAGAGATATAGGAAGTCTCACGAGATCAACGCCATGTTTACGTCCTACCTGCTACATGCTACAGTTGACATTTCGGCTAAAAACATGGCGTAAATGGCGTCTTTTGCGGTTAATTTTTAATGTCGTGGCTCGCGGACACTTGGATTACACCACACAAGCAGGATGGAGACATTTTGTGTTCCTTTTTTTTTAAAGTTTTATCCGTGGTCACCGTTCACTGCCATTGTACTGGATGAGGCTGCTACCCTGTTTCTCCTAAAACTCCAGGATTGTTTTGTGAACTGAAGACCTTCACCCATCATCACATCGGCATAGTGGTGAGTACATACTGAGTGGCTTATTCTGTGAAAGTGGAATATCGCTTTAAGGTCTAATGATTTAAAAATAAATGTTGCATAAATTCGACATGGGTACAAATAAAAAGTAACTGTTTTTTTTTATTATTGACAAAGACCCATCCCGTATTACATATGATTAAAGGGATAGTTAGGATTATTTGATGTGGGGTTGGGGTACTTATCCATAATCCCCATATCCCCTGGTAAATGGTGGTCAACATGCCCCCAGCATGCAAACTAAGTAATGTATCTAATGTATATAATGTAATGTTAGGATCAGCAGCAAAACATATTTTAGCCATTTAAAACGATCAGTATCTGTTTTCGCTGCATCCAGATTTTGCTTTGGAGAGAACAATATTTGGTTTAGATAATGGCAGTTTCCTGGTGGAAAAGGCTGTCTGATGGCAATGTAAAGCAGAAAAAATATTCTAGCTCAGCTGATACTGATTTTTGAAGTACTGCTTCTCCAAACTGTGGACATTCCATTTACTATGAGTAATACACCGACTCTGGATAAGTACATAATGCAGCCCCACTTCAAGTAATCCAAACTATCCCTTTAACAAAGGGGGGAAAGAAGAACCATTTCTGCTTTTGTCAGACCTCAAGTAAAGTTGAATAATTGGATTTTCAGGTTGGGCTGGCTCATGGATAAATTCTTTAGCAAAAATCCAAATTTAAAAAAATCATTAAAGAAGAAATATGTGGTGTATTTACTGTACTAAATCATAAAATAACCATGACATGCCATCATAGATTAAGGAGACATCTTCATTTGAAATACTGGCTTCTCCGACAACACGCCAGCAAGTTCTCCTGTAATTTGAAATCTCCGTTCCTGGCTGGAATTGCTGTTTTTGTTTGGCCCGTTTTCACATTTATTGGAGTTAAAATTCATGCTGAATGTGCGCAGAATGATTATGTGTCTTTTAGAAGGAGTAGATGCTTATAACGGACGATTGACAGCTATGAGAAGCTGATCAAACGTGTAGGACTCATTGTTGCTTGTCACTGTCAGTATATAAAGTCTCTGCTGCAAGAACTTTGAGTCTGGGGAGGAGACGGCAACTGGGAACAACTTGTTTCAACGATAATGTGTATATTAAATATGGATTCAATCTATTTTTATACCGTTTGTGGCTCATTTTTGAATGTTAGGTGCTAGCTTACATATTTCTCCTTTAATGTTTCATGGTCGTCTTTGGATAACAGGCAGAAACAAACAACAATGACCTGGAGAACAAATGAGATTTTGTTATGTTCAAAAGAATCACACCTCAAGACAAGTTAAATCATTTTTCTTCTTGAAATAATTATAGCTCCTCTTGGCTACTATGATGCACAAAAAAAGTATGAATAATAACAAAAAAATACAATATTGAATGTTCTTTTCATACAATTAGATCTTTAGTCTTTTCTAGTTTATGACAGACAAATTTTTCAGCAAGTAGTACACAGTCGAGACAGGACAAGACAAGCATTATTAGCTTCTATTGTTAGCTGCTTTTGTTTGTAATATGAAGGCGTCTGATTCATTCTGTCAGGGTCTTTTCACACAGTGTTGAATTGTGAACGAAAGACAGACAGTGAAACAAGGAGCCAACTTAATCATAATATTTATATACATGCATATTTATATTGTATAATATTAATTATTTGTACACATAATGCTTATTTGTTTGCTGAAGGTCAGGGATAGTTCATTTTGCTCAGTAATTATGTGACTTGAAGTGAAACAATGAGACAGTTTAATGTAATGTCTGTATATGTTTGCATAATCACCATTTATAATTTGTATACATGTTTATTTGCTTGCTCGAGGTAACAGAGACTTTGTTTCACACCACTGTAAACTGCAGAGAGAGGAAGAGGAGGGAGACAGCAGAGCAATGAGCCAAGTGTTTCTTCCTGGTGTTTTTTTTGTTTTTTGGCATAATTGCACATTTAATCTGTTTGTTTTTCTAAGGTCAAAAATAGCGATCCTTGTAGACTCACTGCTTTTGGTTTTTAGATTCTGAACATTCAGCGCTCACCACCTGTGGGCTCGACAGTCGGAGAACAGCAGCTGTCAGCTTGAATTCACGTTGGCTGTAATGGATCGGAGTGGTGAGGAGGCCGTCAAGGTCACTGACCAAGAAATGGCCAATTCGAACACCAACGCCAAAGGTCAGGTTAAACAACAACAACAAAAAAGCTTATAATTTGTCTTGGTTGCTTGTCACCACTTGACTGACGGACGGAAAGAGCAAGTTCCATTTGCTGAATAAATATCAAGGCACTTGATCTTGAAATGTTGTTTAGTCAGTTCACCATTTTGGTCCAAATACCTCAACAAGTTTTAATTGGATTGCCATGAAACTTTGTAGCCACCTTGTGTTCCCCGGAGGACCCCCCCCCCACCCATGAGCAGTGTGCTGGCTGTCCCATGGTTTTCCTGTGCGCTTGTTTGCTGCTGACCTTTCAAAGGGAACTCTTCAGACCATAAATATATAGAAGTGACATAAGCACAGGAGGGAAGGATGAGTCTTTAAGGGAACTCCACACCCACAAAAAGTCTCACGAGAAGGATGATTTTACATTCGTACGTCACAATGAAGAAACGTGTTCGAATCCTGCAACAGTTTCATAAATCCAGGGTTCCCTTCCAGACACAACTAAAGGAAAGTGTGTCAGAGTTCCCCAAACTCTATAACACAGCATTAAAAACAGACCATGATCTTGCTAGTAAATGTAATGCATGGTGAAATGTCAACAGTCAGATCAGACGATGAGATTTGTGACCTATACAGTTTCTGAAGCTAAATCCAATGTTGAAGTTTGCTTTCTCATTTGTACACCAGGCAGCAGTGGTGGAAAGAGTGCTGAAAATATGTACTCAAGTACAAGTACTGTTACACTCCTAAAATATTACTCAATTACAAGTAAAAGTACAAAGGATTCATCTCAAACTACTCAGAGTATTAGTTACTTTTAACCGTTGATGTCACTGTCACCTCTCCAAACGAAGCGTGCGTTTTCCTGAACCGATAATTGAAAACACTGACAATCGATTCATCATTAATACTTCATTAGATACAAAACATGTCATTTTCCTAATTTTCCATTTTTTTATGATACATAAATATTCATGAATACATTTTTAACGGCAGTTAATCGATTTCCTGACTATCTTTGGTCTATAAAATGTCAGAATATATTGATCAGTGTTTCGCAACTCAAACAACTAATTGATTAGTGGAAATATGCACACCAGCTGTTTTCACGTTTGTTTGTGGACCAAACAACTAATCGATTAATTACAAAAATGATTGACAGATTCATTGATAATGAAAATAATCATTAGTTGCTGCCCTACAACATTAGGTGCTGGTCTGAACTCAATTAATGATTAAATATTAACATCCTTACTCCAAATGTGTGCTGCCACAGCGTTTTGTTTTGTTTTTATTCATATGTCCTGGTTTTCATTGGTCTGTTTGTGATCAGATCACCTGATTGGCTGTTAAACTGCATACAAAAGGTTTTACTCGATACTTTACTATGGGTTTAAAAGTAACTAAGTAGATTACATTTATCATGCATACTTAAAATCTACTCATAAAAGTACAAGTGCCCAAAAAAACCTACTTAATTACATTAATTTGTAATTAGTTACTTTGACCCCTGCCAGGCAGACGGGGAGTACAGCGCTGTGCTTTGCCTCTCAGCGCCCTATCTCGCGGTGAGCCTGGGGCACATTTCTTATCATGTGAAGGCCCCTTGACGAAAGATTCCCTGAGCTTTCCGCTGCTGCTCCCAGTAGCTCAAAGTTTTTACTTATCCAGTTGAATATATTAACTTCTAAAGGTGTCACAAAATGTCTCACAGTCATTAATGATGTTTGCATTTGTGGTTAAGACTGAAATGTCTAAACAACTGTCGGCTGGCTTACCATAACATTTGGTACATACATTTGTTTGCCCCGCGGGATGATTTGGGTGACTTTCCATCTATGCTTTCCTATCTGGATATCTAAGAAGGATAAAGCTGAGGTTGCAGGATGTGTAGATAGTGTCTAAGTCATGAAAGGACTGGTTGCAGCTCGCCTGAAGGTTGAGCACGCCTGCACAGTGAAAGGACAGTGAACCTTTATAACAGCCTGGGCTGCGGGAGAGGTCCTGTGATCTGTTGTTTCAGGGTCATTATGTGTTTGTTTTGTGTGGTTTTCTTCCGTCTTTTCTAATTTTGGACACATGACTTTCCTTTGAGAGTCCTCTTAATTGTTTAATAAAGGTATTTTTAAAGTCAAAGTGGCTGCCATCAGATTCATCAGAGAATTTTAATTTTGTCAGTGCTTTGGTTTGAAAAATATTTGCAATGCTATACTTTGTACCTGCTAAAAATCAGCACATTAAAGATAAAATCTGCAGCATTTTCCTAAATGAAACAAGTGTGTGAAGTGGCTGTGACTCCTTTCTGCCTGTATTTCCATATTTTTTCTCTCATTATTTTGCTCTGCTCTGGATGTTTCACTAACCCCAAAACATTTGTATCTGATGTCCTGATGCACTTCTGAACAGCTTGGACAAATTCTACTGAGTCTACTTTTAACATTGTAATTGAGAGCATGCTAGTATGCTAATGTTTATTTAGCTCAAAGCACCGCTTTGTACGTCCTCATAGAGACGGGCGACTGTCCATTGTTCCCACGGTCCATTATTCTAAACCCTGAGAGTCTGAAAAATGTCATTTTGGACCGAAAGGCCGACTGTCCAACTGCCCATTATCCTGGAAACATTCATTGCTCCAGAAGTCCCGTTGCTTCAAAAAATACACTTCTACTAATACTCTTCCTGTGGCTGTTCAGGTTGCGTTTTAGGGTTAGCGTGTTACTGCATGGAGACTAATGGGTTTTCGTTTTTTGGGGATAACTGGCAGAGACCATTGAGCTAATGTGATAATGGGCCATCAAATCAATGGTCTGGCACCTGTGCACTTAGCTGCAGATTCTTCAACTTGTTTCAAAGTCAAGAATCAGTACAGATGCTTGAACAGTCTTGAACAAACTTCAAATCATTGTCTCATTCTCAGTGTGCTCCAAACATTCATTCTCTCATATGAATAATTATCATGCATAAAGAATGTGATTGTAACTCTGAATCTGATTATCATGATGCTCTTGTTTGTTTACACTGATTACACTGATGTCTGAGTAGTAAGTCATGTTTTTGGGGACTAAATGCAACATAAAGTGTTTATAATGAGAGTCTGTGGATATTAGAAGGAGCGGATGCTGATGAAAGCATGTTTCAATGGGGTTATCAATTTATTCACATCTTTTTTCAGGTGTTTCAATGAATTAGACGTATGTCTTTTCATCTCTTGTTTCTCCTTATCCATCTTTTCCTCTCCTTACTCCTATTGTAGCCTTGCATCTCTTGTATCCTCGACTTTCCCTTCAGTCCCTCATGCATCTTTTGTCCCTCCATCCATCTGCTCTTCTCTCCTCTCCTCTTTTCTTAAACCCTCTACTCCTTTTTCTCACTTCCTCTTGCCTCCCTCTGATATCCCCCTGCTGCTTTCTCCGCTTTCTTCTTCCGCTCTCCGTGCCATCAGTGCCCTCTGCTGATTCATGTCAGCTTCACATTGCACGGAGGAGGCTGAGCAGACGTTTTCTTGCAGTTTTCCAGGTGTCCAACGGTGTTTGACTGTGGCTTTACTGAGCAGCTGACGCCTTTAAAACCTGTTGTTTTTAGCTGTCTTTTGCCCTGCAGCTATTACATCATGTCTCTATGGGTAATACACACTTTTTCTCATGCTGTTTGCCACTTTGGATAGAGTGCTAAAATGAACACTCTGCCATTTGGGAAAAAGCTTTTTAAACAGAGCAGGAGTAGATGTGGGAGAACAATGATAACACACATTCATCATTTCTCTTTGAGTTCACTAGATATATTTTGTTTACTCTAATTCTTTACCTCCTTAGCCTGCTTTTTAAAGAATATTTTTTTCCATTCCAGCAATTTCAGGAACGTCCATCATGCATGAAACCCTTTCCCAAAGTTTCATATGATAAATTTAAGTTTATATTGATAGTTTGTAGTTAGCCCGGTCTTATATTGATTAAATATGAGTCATCAAATCATAACACGGCCATCTACGGCATCATTACCGTTAAAAAGAAGGAAATGACAGTTGACAAATTGGCTCTTTTATGCTTCAATACGGATGTCAATACACCATCTAATACATTAGCATGTAACATCAGTCAAACTACGGCAATGCTTTGTTTCCACTGATTGCGTCCATTATGAGGCTCCAAATCGTATAATGCCGGCTGAATGTAGCTGAAATGAAAGCCCTGTCCCCGACTGTCTTATTGAATTTTAAAAAAAAGGCAATAGTTCGGCATGTTGCTGCTGATTCTTTGAATTCGCTCCAGGTCTCAGCTCGTCTTATCACTTACAAAGACAAAGTCTCACAGCTTAGCTAAAAGCTCATCCAAGGCAGAAATCGAACTGTGATGCTGTGATCAAACTGTTAGAAGTAACGGCTGTGTGTGTCTGTGGTGATGATTGACGGCTTTTCTTTGTGATCAGATAGTTATTGAGATGATTGACTTTAAACGATCCATAAGGCCATTTTTTTAAACAGAGATACCATGTGGAAAACACAAGAACTGTGTTTGCTCAGCTTGTGTTTTCTTCTTCAAGTTTTCAGCAGTCGATAGTAAAAACACGGTGAGGTGATGATGTTTTTTGAGCTGTGAACTAAATTATATTACCGTACTAGAACAAAACAAAAATGCTGATATTCTGTAATGATTTTATAAAAATCTGCATTTCAGGGATAGAAAATGGCTCAAAACACATCCTCCTCTTTTAATCATCCTGAAACTTTCAAGGCCAATGCTGAGATGCAGTCAACTATGTGTCAAGACTCTACATCATTAGATTTATATTTTTAATAAAAGGTAACATGCTCTAATAAGAGTTGGGCTGCATGCCTCCCCCAGCCCATGCTATTGAGTGGGAGTTTGTGAAACAGCACTCCTTTTCTACTAGATGCTTGAGATCGAGATCTTGTGATCATTATTCACAAGAGTTTACATGATCCCATTTTTTAAAACCTTGTCCTTAGTATTTTTAACTTTTGATGCTTATGACGACAGCAGAAGCATCACCGGACTGCATTCGAGCCGCTAGTGTTAGCTTGGCTAGCTATACCACAGGTACAGCACACAAACTTTTTCTCAAAAAGGGCCATCATTTACTTTGAGTGACTGTCAAAGCTCCAGCAGATTATCTGCTGCAGCTGCCCATGGCGGGTTAGCCCAGACTGCTAGCTGTTAGTGCTCCTGATATTCTTATCTATGATATAAATCTACCTATAACCTACCCAGCTCAAACAACCCAAACCAATGGGGCGATGAGTACTAGTCAATCGAGTCAGGAGGTGCGTCATGACTTCATCATCATGGGAAAAAAATGTTTGCACCTCCTGCATTGTGCATCTCCACCCTGCTCCCCTTCCCAACCCCCTGTCCTCTTTTAAAATGACGCAGTGGGTGGAGTTAGACTCAGACTGGGGGTGCAGTTACAATTTAATCATGTTGAAGAAATGCACAGTTATCAGCTCCTTTTAAACAAACATCCAGCAAAGCCATTTCCACCGCAAACCTTCTGCTCACTGTCGTTCTCCATCACAGCGAACAAAAGAACAAAACACAGTGATTGCACAGTGGTAGTCTTTCTTTTGGTAATGAAACAAGGTGAAATACAAATCACTTGGCTGTGACTCGATGTCCTTAACCGCATGTGTGGACCACCATCGCTTGTAACAGGAAGTAAATGAAAGGATGTTAACAGTTGTGGCTGGTTCACACTACGTGCATGCAGCTGTGCATGATGGCTACTCCAGTGAACAGCTGCCTGTGGTGTCCACACAGGGAGCAGGACGGCTGCTGAAAGGCCTGTCTTTCTACGTAGAGTCAGCAGAAGAGTTTGGAAGAGACGAAAAGAGCTGTAAACATGGCAATCAGTGATTTTTTCCGCTCTTACAGAGATAGAAGGAAGGAGGGAGGAGGAGAGAGGGAGAAAGGGAGTGAGAAAAAGAAAAAGGAAGTGCACTGCCCTTCATCTGATTTATTTCAGGTGTGTGACTTGTAGTGAAAGGTGTCATGTCGCTGAAATAATATCGACCGAATGTCAATCGATCATGTTGCGTGCGTCACATGGAGAAAATAGGTGAGACTCAGAATCTCTCGATGAAGTGTGGCTGCAGCAGCATGTGAGCCCTGCTCAAGCATGGCCGCTCTACACTGTTAAACATGGCCGCTGAAATAAAAACTGACAGGTAACGCCACACACACGCCCTGCTCAAGCACGCAGCATGAACCGGCCATTATTCTGCGATGAAAGCTTTATCATGTCTGCATCATTTTATTATTATGATGAATATTAAGATAATGCTTATGATTGCATTTAAAGAAAAATAGAGCACTGCTTTCAAATGCTGCTAATGTACAAATCTGTGCATCGAAATAAGACAAATAAGCCCGGTCCTTATTCTCGGTGCATCTCCTGAAGCAAAATACGAGTAAAATTGTGTCAAAAACTTTTTACCCACAATTAAAATCATCATAGCACTAATTTCACTTTCACGTCGTGCTGCTGTAATGGATGTTCAGGGTGGACGCTTGACAATGACGGAAATTGAGTGAGCAAACATTATTGATGTCATTTGTATGAAAGAATGAGAATTTTACCTCTCAGTAAGGTGACAAAGCATCATTTCTGTTCCACAATTGCTCAGATTATTCCTCTTGGCTGTAGTTTTTGGTGTTTATCCAGATGGCTGAAGCAGTTTGTTTGTGCTGCGCTAAATCCAAAACACTTCCAAACAACGAATGATCTGTTTCGTGGGACTAGCTCGTCACCTTCCTCTCCAGGTATTTGATTTTATGTTTTGCCGGTGTTATATTTCTCTTCTTTCTTGGAATGCAGCGGCAACATTCAAGACATTTTGCACTGGCTGCTGCTGCAGGATGGCTGGCTGGCTGGATGGTTGCTAGTTTAGGATGCAGAGTTTTCTATGAGCAGAGCGCACGTTTTAAATGTCAGAATCACCATTAATCATGTTCATTTAAATTTTGGGCAGCCAAAATCATGATTAGGATTAACATTAACATTAATTGTGCAGCCCTTACCTAGTATTAGGTGATGCTTTCAGCAGTCAAAATCTTGAAACTAAATTATAAATCAAAACCTACGCCATACGCTACTGTAGGTGTCTGCAACAAGACACAGTTGAAGTGGGTTGTACTGGCTCCGTCGTAAAGTTTTAAACACTTCATGATCCCATGTCCCACATCACATCATTTTTACTCAAAGTACAGAAACTTGTTATGAAAATACCTCCTGTCTTGCTACATTATGCCGTATGTCATACAAGTCATCGTCAGTGTGGAGTTTGCACTCCTTTATCTTTTTGTCGCTTGCGTAATCTTTGTGATTTAGGCAGCATATGTGCTCATTTGCAGGAGCTCTAAATGAGCGTGTCACGGATAGTTTTACATCTAATGACATGATCACGGTTGTCTTTGCTTTGAATCCCAGTGAAAACATTTACGGTGTCCCGGGGCTCCAAGGCTGCAACATGTTGTTTTAAACATACTGTTACCTGTATATACAAACAGAACGCAAGGAAACAGACAAGGAAAGGCAGAGGAGCTCCCGTGTTGGTTCTGATCAGATGATCAAACCATCCTCTGAAGCTTCACGAGGGGGATGCACAGCCTGCTGTGTGTGTGTATATGTGTCTCTCTGTGTGTGTGTGCGTGTGTGTGTGTGATGAATGTTTGATTGTGTCAGGGGAGATTTCTGACATATCTGGAGCAGAGACAGACAACATTTTGCTCATTAGAGGAAGAGGAAGGTGAGAGATGGATGAGGAATAAGGGAGCGAGGGGGAGGACAGACGGATGGATGGATAGACGGATAGTTATGACAGGAAATAATTACCAAAAAAAAAAGAAGGAATAAAAGTGAGAGATAAGAAGGAAGGTGATGAGCTCTGAAAACGTTAGGGTAGAAGGAAAGTAAGGAGGTGATCATTAAGATCAAGAGAAGAGGTTCACTCTTAGAAATAAAGGTGCAAATGAGAACTATGAAGGGTTCCTCAGCTTTTGTAAAGGTTCCACACAGAAGTTCTACCTAGAATCCAACATAAAGGGTTATACCTAGAACCATGTATGAAAGATTTCACCTAGAACACCCATGAAAGGTTCTATAAAGAACCCTTGTATGGTGTAATGGTTCCACCCAGAACCTTCTCTAGGGGTTCTGTTCAGAGCTCCAAATTCTAAGGGTGCTAAAAAGAACCCAACCACAGCTTTCAACTGAGAACTTTTTTATATTCCAAGGCTTTTATGTAGAACACACTCAGGGGTTTATACCAAGAACCTTTTTATATCACAAGGGTTTTATGTAGAACACACTCACAGGGTGTACAGGGAACCTTTTTTATTCCAGGGGTTTTATCACAGGGGGTCCTAGGGAGAACCATTTTATATTATGGTACGAAGAACCTTTGACAAAATTAGTTCTTTGTGGATTCCTGAAGAACCAATAATGTTTTCTATTCCAAGGGTTTTATCTAGAACACCCAGGGGGCCCCCTGAGAACCTTTTCATATTTCAGGGGTTTTATCTAGTACCCACTCAGTGGATTCTGCACAGAACCCTTTTATATTATGGTGCAAAGAACCTTGATGAAATGAGTTCTTCGAGGATTTCAACAATCTTTGAAGAACTCTTTCTTTATCTAGAACACACTTGGGGTTCTACAAAGACACTTTTTATATCTCAAGAATCTTTCCAAATTTCAAGGGTTTTATGTAGAACCTGCTCAGTGGGGTTCTACCAAAACCTTTTTTTGTAAATATTATGTTAAAAAGAACCCTTGACGAAATGAGTTCTTCAAGGATTCAAGGAACAATCCTTAAAGAACTCTTTCATCCAAAAAGGGTTCTTTGATTTTATGTAGAACAC
>JAJHUR010100251.1:0-11763 GCA_027495735.1 Lutjanus campechanus | reverse complement strand
AAAGCAAGATTAAATTAAAGCAACTGGACTTGTTCAAAAAGCCTTTTCTGAAGACGTTTCGCCTCTTATCCAAGAAGCTTCATCAGTTCATGCCTGTCAGACTAGTCAGAGCTAGTCTAACCAAATGGTGGGAAACCCAGGTATTTAACCTCTATGGATATGTTCAAATTCATTAGTGCTCTACTCAGTTTGACGACAGTCGTTAGGGTCGTTAGTCCTGAGAGTCACCCGAAACCAAATGTGAGTGACGGTCGTTAGAGTCACATGAATGTGAACTGCTGTTGTTATTGGAGGTCAAGTTGTTGTTGAATCTCCTGGGCAAAGATGAAATGACAGCATCGTAAATAGGAGAGAGGTTATGTCTCAGGCCTCCTCCTCTGTTGAGAGTGGGTTTCTCCATTTTGACATAGATGGCCTCCTTAACTCCTCTCTCAAACCATCTGTCCTCCCTGGGAGGCTTTTTGAACAAGTCCAGTTGCTTTCGATTTAATCTTGCTTTGGCTTACAATGACCTGGACGAATGAGAACATTCACGGACAAGTTCATTTTGACTACCAATTAAAATGCCTTTATTTATTTATTTATTTTTTTCCCTCTATGACAAATGCACCTTAACATGTGGAAAGGCAATTAAAGAAACCCATAAAATGTTTTGAATGTTATATTTTTGAACTCTGTTGAAATAATGTCTCGGAATCTCATTTTCAAAAATTTGAGTAAGTATCTCAAAATAATGAGAAACTTTCTCAAAATGGCTACCATTCTACCCCATTATTTTGAGATATTAGGTCATTATTTTTGAGATATTAGGTTATTATTTTTAGAAGGTTTGTTATTACTTTGAGATAGGGGAGACCAGGGGCAATTGTAACTTTAAAAAAAAAAATCCAACATAAGTCACTATTTGATGAGAAACATAAAATGTGCTAATTTTTGCCAATAAGGACAAGACTGTAATGATAAAAGTCAGTGTTACCAAGATGGGGGCAATTAAAACAAAAATAAGTGTCATTTACAAATAAAAAAAAAACAAAAAAACATGAATATTGTGCATCATTCTCTATAGCGTCATTATGTAGACTGCAGTGTCTCTGGTAGGAGGAAGTTCTGTAGAAGAACTGAAGAAAAGAATGTGAACTAGTTCATTTTAATCTCTGTGAACTAAACTTTGAGTTTGCTCCTTTTAAGTTGGAACTTGCACAACAATGACCATCTTATGTGAAAAACAAAACAAGCTACAGATTTGCAGTAACATTTAATGGATGTAATCTGACACTGTTAAATTATATTTTGATAAATAAATGAAGACATACTTGCTTTTATCTGCTGTATCAAATGGTAAGAACTCACCTGAGATGACTCCCAGGATGATGAAGTGTATCACAGCTGTTTCCATTTCATCTGCAGTATCATCAGGTAACAGAGAGAAGAGGGATCACACTGCTTCACTTTATCTTTGCTAAGATCAGCGTAATGTGTTCTAATTTCAACATATGAAGGTAGTACAAGGAAGTTCTGTGGAACAGGAAGTTTCCACTCATCAAACCTCTGAAGCATCCATATAATGATAAACAAGGTCCAATTTGTTAATCATTAACAACATACACATAGAGATTTTTTTTTTGCTAAGTACTTGATGAAACGATGTGTTGTTTTTTTCTTGCATCCAAATAGCAGAGACTATCACAGTTTAACATTCAGAGGTTTATTCAAAGTGACCTTTCCATTGATTTGTTCTGTATTTTGTAGTCACCTGACCAGATGATAATTGACAGCAGGTATTTCCTGTTGTGTAACTCAGTCAAACTTTCATCCCTCAAATTTCTGATGCCGTGATGCAATCACTTTTACATTAATTGGATTTTTCATCACAGAATACTGTGGTGAAAATGATAAAATCACAATTACCAACCCACTGATTTTAAATTGTTCAGTGATGGGCACAAATATATCAACATCTTGTTACAAATTTAAAAATACTTCATAAAATGAATCAAAATACAATAAAAATACTGGTATGGAAAATCTTAATTAAATTATATTTAATTAAAAATACTTTATAAATTTGTAATTTGAAAAATACAATAATACATTCTCTATAAACTTATATTATTTTTTGGGGTCTGGAACATTAGATACAGCCAGACAGTTGCTTGGTGGCACATGAAGCCAAAAAAGACACTTTCAGCTGTAAAGACATAACCGAGAAAGGTCCAACTGTCATCTTAAAATGCATTTCATCAAAAGATGAGATCTGCTAATTTCTGACGTCATAGATTTGAAGTGGCCAATCAGGATATCTTGGAGGTGGGCAGCTGCAAATTCAAGGTAGGATGCTGGCTGGTTTCTTTAATAAGTATATTTGTCAGTTTAGTTTTAGAGCACATTTGTTTGCTATTATCTCTTTTGTTCACTTGTATTTTATTTCCACACAGTAAACTTGCCTTAACTGTAATATCTTATCATGATTTAATTGCATACTGAGGGGAAATTTGCACCAAACACCAAATCACCTTCTTTCTTCAAGCTTCTGCTCATCAGAGACACAAATGAAACACGCTAGTTCACAATGAGAATGTTATGTAAGTTTTGGACATCACACATGATTCACTTGCACTTGCTTGAGGCCTCAATCAACCAGGTGCAAACACTTTTCTGATGTCCTCTCTGACTCCGCCCACTGGCTGCTGAGCCAGGAAGAACCTCACAAGCAGAAAGCAGAGACGGATGTCATAAAACTGTGTTTAAAAAAAAGATTGAATAGAAAATGCGGTACATGTAGTAAAAATTACAGCAAGATATTAAATATCATTGTGGATTCACCATTTGACTGATCTGAACACCATTAAAAACACTTAATATCTCCCATCTACAGAAAGTCTGTGTAAAGTGTGGAAGCATTTCAGTGAAGACTTGTGGAGATACAGATGTTAACTGATTTGGTATATTTCCAAAAATATAGTGATGGACTTCAGATTTTACAATAGGTTACATGGACGCAACATTTCAGTGAATGTGCCAAAAAAATCATCTTTGTAGGACTTATGGCTGATTTGTCTTGATTGTTTAAGTTTGGATTGTGAAATGTATAGAAATTTAAATTTGTTAAAATAAGCCACAACCCCTTTTATCTTTCATTGCCAAAATTCATGCACCAGCTGAGTCTTGACCTAAGATCATGTAAACTGATTTTTCAACGAACCCACGTAAACTTTTCGAATTTGTGGGACCCTCTGGTCGTATATGCAGCATATTTATTTCATTATTCAGGCATTTTGCAACAGTATTTAGATAAATTTTTCCATAAATCTGGAGCTGTCATGACCACATGTATAAGAAGGACTGTTAAACTATGATGATGATGAGTTTCCACTTGTCCTTAAAGCTTCATTCAAGAGTAAACTCTGAAGACACAAATTCATTCAGCCAGTAACATTTCTTTGTTTGTTTTTATTGTTTATTGCAAATAAATGGGAAAAAATGAAATATAATCATTCAAGAATAACTGTTACCTATTCAGTTGCTGTTAGAACCAACGTAGAGCACATTTCTATTTTGAGGTGCAGTATTGTATTGTGATAATAACAGTAACAGTTCAACCAAAATATTTTCCATTTACAATGTTGAAGTTGGACAGAACAGAAGAAGAAAAGCGAACATTAAATATACACGATAGAAATGCACACAAGAAACTAAAGTGAAACAAAACAAGTTCACTAAATATAAAACATTACAAGTAATTTCATTGCTTCAGTTATCACACATCAAAATTCAATGCAAACTTAAATAAAGTACTATATTGTTAAGTTTAAATGTAAAAGTGCACAGAGTGTAAAACTTCAAATAAACTCTCAGAAATATTTTTCAGGCAGACATTTTCAGAAACAGCTCCAACAAACTCACTTTATACACAACATGCTGAAAGGACAGTGAATATTGGATTTGCATTTAACTGGAGAGAAATGCAAATGTTGCTCTGTGCTGGATGAGTAAATAGGAAACTGTTTGCTGACACACTGGTCATAAAAATGAATAAAGCGATAATATGGCTGCTACATCTGTCAACTTTTTGTGGAGCTCTTCTGTCTCCAAGTGGCCACAAAGTAAATTAATGGAGCTTTAAGTACATTTATGTTTCACTTCAGACTTTAAGATTCATTGGAACTTTTTACAGTTAAGTTTTACAATAAAACCTAAAGATAGGTATCAAGAAATAGTATCAACTTTAAAAACACTGTTGTCTCTTCTTGTCTCGGTGCAGGTGAAGATTTTGCATGTTTGTATTTTCTGATCATCTGCAGAAGAAAAAACAACTGATTAAAGCAAAGAGTTGTTGTTTTGATTGACTGTGTGTGATACTGCAAAAAACTTAAACACTTCTCTCTTCAAAATACATTTATTCATTTTCTCTACATCAGAATAATGAGTTCAAAACTTACCTTAAAAGCAAAACACTGTTGAGTTTCTCTTTTCTTCATTTAAGTGTTCTCATACACAGGTTCTTCTACTTCCAGGCAAAAAATAATTGTGTTAAAATAGATTATTAACAAGTACAATTTGTATAATTGTGACATATTTAGTCTTCTTCTTTATTATCTTGTTATATAAATGATGGTCCAAGTGTAAGATGAAGTAAGATCAGATAAATACTAACCTCTATTACCAGAATGTGGTTGAGACTTGTTGAATCTGAATGTTAGAAATAAAGAATTGTTCAGATGTGGTCGTGCAATCAGATGCTGCTCAAAATTCAAACAGTAAAATATTTAAAGGTGCAACATACAACATTCCAACATGCCTGGTCGTGATGTTTCTGGTATTACCGCTTAAACAGTGCACTAAAATATGTTTCTGAATACATTTTAAGCCAGAAATCTGGGATATAGTAATCCAATCTTGATCCATATTTGATCACTGCCCAGTTAGACACTTTTATCTGAGTTTTGTTCAGCATTATTATTTGTATTTAACATACAAAATAAGTGAAAATGTATTCAGTTACTGTTATAATTTAAACAGTAATTTATACCTCCACCCAAGATGTACCCATTTTTAACTCTGCTGTTTCTGAATAATTTTGAGCAACTTCAGACAGAAGAAATATCTGTTTCCACTGCATCATTGGTGCTTCCACAAATAATCTATTTAGATTTAGGTGCATCCTGACTGATGTTCAGATGCCACTGTCTTTCTTTCTTTCTTTCTTTCTTTCTTTCTTTGTAATTTTAATTTTACCGAATAAATGAAACACACATTTGTTTTGGTTGGTGTAACTTCTAGTGAATGTTCCTTACAGCATCTTTAAAATTCTTCATTGTGATTGATGATAATAACAAAAATGGCTTCATAGTTATATCGTTCCACTTACTTTTTTCTATAAATGTAGTACCCTCCGGCAGCAGCTGCTCCACAGACGACCAAAACCGCGATCACTATTCCAGCTATGCAACCAGCAGGGCAGGGTGGTGGTTCTGGGTTGACTTTATCTGAAAAAAAGGGGAAAAGAACATGAGTTTTACAACATTATACACCACAGACACCTCTAACCTCACATCTCTTTTATGTTTAGAGTAAGGACTTGATATCTCCTTTGGCAGTCGAACATTCCTGTTTGTCAGAATGGTTGATGCAGTGTTGTTACTTTTGAGCGAGCTATAATAGACTTTAACTTTACTTAAAGGACCAGTGCGTAGGATTTAGGGGCATCCACTGGTAAGCTTGCAGATTGCAAACACCTCATCTCACTTTCCCCTTCCAAGCGCTCCCCTCTGGTGGCTACAAAAAATTTAAAAAGCCATATCTTGAGCCAGTGTTTGGTTTGTTCATTCTGGGCTACTGTAGAAACATGGTGGTGCAACATGGCAGACACCATAGCAGAGGACCTGATCCCTCTGTAGATATTAACGGCTTATTTTAAGTTCATGAAAACAGAACAGTACACAACAGTTTTGTGTAAATCTTACACACTACATCTTTATCAATCGCAAAATCCAGACAATTTATTATCATTGCACAATACAAGATCCGTTGTGTTACCCCTAGGGACGACACTTCTTTTAATAACCCTGAAAACTTCAAAAGAAGCTCTATGGTTGCCATTTGCAAAAGACCTCCTGTGATCCTGGGAAAGTCTCACTTAACCCACATATGTTCAAATCTAGAAATGGCCTGGGGTTAGTGCATCTAAACATCAGAAGTCTATGTAATCAATTTAAATTGGATCAGCTGGAAATTCTTCACAGATTGAATCCAGCATCCTGGTTTTGACAGAAACCTGGCTCAACAGAGTATACACAGTTCTGAGGTTTCCTTAAATAACTATAACTTGTACAGAATAGATAGAGTGGGAAGAGAGGCTGGTGTGGCTGTGTATGTGAAGTCATATCTTGATTCATATCATATCATTTGTTAGTGTGTCATTTGAATTTATTAATCTGAATGTTTACAGACCACCGTCAGTCCTCTCCAGTGCAATTAATACATTCGCAGACGTTCTCTGTGCTGCAGTCTTTGTTGATTTACCAAAAGCATTTGATATTGTTGATCTTGCTCTCCTCCTACAAAGATTATGTGATACTGGTTTTGGTTGTAAGTCAGTCAGTCAGTAAGTTGGCTCGAGTTTGTTGATTTTCCTGCACTAGAGAGATCAGTAAAACTCATTATAACAGAGGCTGCTCTTCCTCCAGTGATTTTTCAATTTTTTTCAATATTTTTTACTTTTAAGTATTGCTGATAAGTGATTTTTCCAGCAGAGTTTAACAAGCTGTGGTGGCCTTGAGCCAGACCACTCTGGCATAACTTCAGAGACTTTTTGATACAACACTACATATCTCATTGACAGCAGTGTGTGTACTTTGGGAAATGACTGTTCTCTGTTTTTACCACTGTCAAACGGTGTACCACAAGGTTAAATTCTGGGTCTGGTCTTTTTCACGATTTATACCAACAATATCCCATTTGTATGCAGATGATACAGCTCTGCACACACAGCCACTGAGATCCTTCAACAGGCCTTTGATAAATTGCGAAACGCACTCCATAATTTAAAATTTGTCCTAAATGCAAATGGGTTTCATATCATAACTCTAGATGGACACAGTATTGAGAGGGACTCAGAATACAGATACCTTGGTATCTGACTGAACCAAAAAATTACATTTCAATTTCACATCGACACACTAGTTATTAAGTTACAACAGAATATTAGATATTAGATTTGAGTTAACTTTACCATCTTCAGCAGGAAACGGATCATTGAGGCAGTCGTGTTTTTCTAGACAACAGATATGCCTCAACTCTCAAACCACTAGACTCAGTTTATCACTCCGCCCTAAGATTTATTACTGGTGACAGTTACTCAAAGCATCCTGCATGAAAAGGTGGGGTGGACATGACAGGCATTGGTTTCTATTCATTTATAGAGCCCCTAATTGAAAATTTACCCTCATATATCACTTCCTTATTACACTGGTACAAAAGTCATTATCCAACACACTCAACTGATTGGCGTTCCCTGTGCAAATGTGAATCTTAGAAAAACTAAACGCACTTGAAGCCACAGGTTCATTTAAAACCATGATTATAAATGATTCTGTTTTTGAATGTAACTGTTTTTACCTGTGGCGTGTTGTTGTGTCTTTGTTTGTGCTGTCTGTTAATTGCATTAATTGATTAGTCTACATATATATATTTTTTGCTTTGTTTTGTTTTTGTTAGTTACTCTCAGCATCATTGTAAATGAGGGCATTCCCTCAATGATTCCTCAAGATTTTATGGGCAGAACCTAGAAGGAGGCAAAACACTTCCCTAAACACATAAACTAACACTAGAAAGCAAGTTCTGTTGGTTTGTTTGTTAAAAATGGCTGAAGACAAAAAATGTGAGTATTACTTGAAAAAGTGAACATTCACCAATGGACCAGACACACATGCTCACTCAGTGGATGGACCATCTTTATATAACTGGTTGGGAGAATGAACGAATGTATCAACAATTAGCTCCTGCAAAGCCAGACTGCTTTCACATGTAACATGCAACATGGACAATTAAGGATTTTTCAACCAAACCAGAGTTGGTATGGCCATCTATGAGTGGAGCACATGACATGTCAAGATAGTGTCACTTAACACACTGTATAATAGGCTTTGCAGTCTAAAGGTATTATGGTACACCAGGGTATTAAAAAAAATCAAAAAATGATATGGAGATCCTGCAGTGAGGTGAAGTATTGTAGTGTGAAGCATGCACCACTAGAGGTCAGTCTTTCTACCGGTGAACAAGGCAGCCGAGCCAAGAAAGTTTCAGGACTAACTAGTTAAAAGCCAGATGAGCCAGACGACTAGTTGATCAAAGTAGCAAGTAACTTAAGTTGAGTGAACTTCAGAGAGCGAATAGCAGAGAGTGACGCTGAAAGGAAATGGTGGGTAGTGAAGTTGTTGGTCAGGCAGTAAATGTACAGTGCAGGTTTGAGTTTGTCAGTGAATAAAGGCTGCAGCAGCAGACGCAGAGGAAACCTGCTTCTTTAAAACAGAGAATCTTTAACAACTGACCGAAAACAGTCAGGAAGACTATTGTGACTTTTACCTTTTGCTTTCCATTTGATCAAATGTCAGAATTACTTTTTTTAATTACTTTTATTTTTAACCTGTAATGACTGATTTTTTGTCCACTTAGAAGCAGTTCAAACAATGGAAACCTGATCTCTGTTTGTTTTGTGAGGTTGATACAGCAAATTTGTTAGCAAACAGCTGCCTTTTTAGGTTGCACATACAGTCCACACAGTACAGTTGTGTTCCTGTTCACCTGATAAATCAGAGTTACTCTCTTGTCAGCTCTGTTTTATCTCCACCAGCTACTGAGGGAATTACCTGGCACTATACCTAAAATGCTCCACTATGTTCAACAGCTAGTCGCCAACTTTGTTTGTCTGCTGTTTGTTGCTGGGCAGGTAGCGTGCAGTGGGTTTTGCTTAATATTGCTGCCTGCTGTTGAAAATAACGCTGAGAGGGAACCAAAACAGTCAAGCTGTGGGACGTTAAACCAAAACAATCAGCGAAATGATACTAAAAATAGGTTGAAAAAAGCAAACTATCAAATCACAGTTCTTGCATTGCCTTTTATAATCAGATCTTCACCTGCAAAGTGAAGCAATCAAATGTTAAAATCAAAGATGTTACACATTATTATTCAATATTAAGTTGATCTGAGTACACACTTTGTCAATACAATCCCTACTTACCCAGTACAGAGACAACTGATGGCTGTGATGTTTGATATCTCAGAGTTTTCTGGTTAAAGGCCTGACAGCTGTAGTTACCACTGTGATTCATCTGAATGTTCATGAGGGTGAGCTCTGGTCCAGTATGAGACTGCAGGCTTCCATTCAGAAACCAGTAAAACAGGGCAGAGGGGTTTGAGACAGCTGAACACATCAGGGCGATGTTTTTTCCTTCCTCATAGTATTCTTGTGATGGAGATTTTGCCAAATTTGTATATTCTGGGCCATCTACATTGTGCAGCATACAGGGAGTAAAAAAATCACCAAAAGTGAGGTTAGCTGCTTGGCAAAAACCATATGACATATAAAGAAGCTCAGTGCAAACCTTGCAATCAACTTGGAAGCTCAAAGCTGCAGCTCTGAAGCTGCATGTATACACTATAGAGCAAGCTGCATGCATATAGTGAAAAATAAGGAGTATACACATGCAGGTTAGTAACTCACAGCTGATGGAGAGGTTTACTGGAGCACTGGTACCAGTGCTTACAGGATTGGACACGCGGCACCTGAATCCCTGGTCATAGCGGGTCACATTGACTATAGTGAGAGTGGAGTTTCCATCAGTGAGCTGAACTCTGTCACTTTCTGTAACCTCTGAGCTGCTGTTCAGCCAGAGGAAAGAAAGCAAGGATCCGGAGGAGGAGCAGGACAGACGGACAGAGCTGTTGAACTCCACCAAGTCTGTGGGGTTTGAGGTTACCACAACACTGGCAACGCGCGCTGCAGGTGAAAAACACAATGGTTTTATACTCACCACCTTTCTTGCCAAAGAAAGGGAACATTGTTCAGTAGATCTAGGGAAGAAAGTGGTAATTAATCCCTTTTTAATGATACTAATGTATGATGGGTAATAATGGTTTGATGTTCAAGGTTTGCCTTTGAGTTGGACAAATACTTGTAGTCACAAGGATGTGGACTTCAGACTTTAATGTGAGCCTTAACTGCCTTAAATCTAAGACAGCAGGGAACAAAGACCAGGCTGAGCTCAGCTGTCCCACCCACTTTGCATGTTTAATTGATAACACTTTATTTGAAGGTGAGTGCATATGATTGACATTACAGTGTTATAACCATGTCATGACACCTGTCATGAACATGAATGATGATGACTGTTGTCATTAAGTTGTCATTCGGTCAATTATATAATTTTTAATACAGAGTTGACAATGTTTGAGATGTCTTTGTTGTGGCAACTCGACATTAACCAAGACAACATGATCTGTCAATGTCTTTGTCATGACAGCTTGACATTATGAAACAACATTTTAACATTTACATTAAATTATAATTTATATAATTACACATTATGAGTAAATATTTTCGTTGACAGTTAATTGGCACAATTTGGAATTCAGATCATCACGTCTGGGTCCTGCATCACCCTGTTGGGGTTTATTTCACATAAATAAACAAAAACGTCTTGCACACTGCAGGGCTCCAATATCCACTTATTTAATGGTATTAGTTAGTAGTTAGTAGTTAGTGATATTTCTTTTTATTTCACAATAATGACCTGCTCAGTGCACAATGTCTCGCTTATTACACAGTAACTTACCAAAATATATCAATGATTTAGTCTATGATCAGAACTGTGCACAGCAAAGATGTGTTCTTCACTGCAATGATCAGCTATACAGAAAAACAGACCTCAGAATCCTGTAATTTCCCAATCAGAATCAAGGATTTCAAAAATCTGTGTAACAGGAGTTCTTATTTCACTGTCAAATACTTTTGTAATGCTGTAATAAATAGGACTTCAACTTAAGTGGTACCATTTTGACTTTTCATAAGGATGTCATTAAGTGTTTAAAGGTCAGTTTAATGACAGACTACAGTACTAAGCTGATTTAGCAGGGTGACTGAGGTGGTTTTCTTGTCAGGTTTGTGTCCTGGCACCACAGGACTGAGTCAACTAATTAGGCAGCTAGCTCCATGGCTAACCAAGTTAACTAGCTAACACAAGCTACAGATAGCAGCAGACAGTGGCCAGCCTACTTAAGCTACAACTAGCTAAATGCTATCTGTCCATTCGGTAACTCGGTTAGCTAAATCACCTTGGCACTGTACCCTGTCATCAAATTGTCTGTATAACATTTAATGACATTTTCATGACAAATCCAAATGGTACCACTTTAGTTTAGGTCCAGAAATTATTCATGACACCATGACAAAAGCATTTGACAGTGTAATAAAACTTAATGACATCTTTATGACAAGTCCAAAATGTACCAATTTACTTGAGGTCACAGAAAATATTCATGACTCGCTTACAATCATCTCATGATAGCCAGCGTCAAAACTAACTACAAATGACAGAATCATGTAATTTTATAACAAACATGATAATAATAATGTCAAGTTGTCATAACAAAGAAATTTTAAGCCATAATTGGCTTAATGTCACTAATTATGACATCTTATCGTAGCTGATAACCCTGCAGGTTTATCTCAACTATTTTAGCCACAATCACATATAAACACAAGAG
>JAJHUR010100247.1:0-13565 GCA_027495735.1 Lutjanus campechanus | reverse complement strand
AGACCATAACGACTTCTTCAATTCACAACTGTGGATGTGTATTCTGTACATTTTAACGTAAATGTTGCCAGATATGCTGTAAATATGAAGTACTAAGGAATCTGTTTTTATCATTTTTTAAAAAAAATGAAAATGGTCATTCACTGTTATTTCAGCTTTTAAAGGCTCACAATGAGCACCTGGATGAAGCCATGAAGGGGATGCAAGTTGGCCTACTGATAGGCTATGAACATGGTCAACAGGATGCCTTTCCAAGCAAGATCTTCAATGTGGCAGTTGTAGTCGAGGAGACCATTGTGCTACACAACCTGAAAGATGTGACATGCAGCTTTGCCATGCTTATGGGAATAATCTACTGTCTGAATCTTGGGTATCCACAAGCAATGAAGTACTCTGAGTTTTTTCAGAAAGTGATGATGAAAATCAGACCAGAACAAGCCTCTGCGCGAGTATAACTAACACCTGTGTTCCTGATTTTCTACTTTTTTCTGTGGAAAGAGTTTACAAGTTGGCTCAAATATTTTGTTCATACACAACTTTAAGCGTTGTACTGTACTGTCTTAGAATTTTAAAGCAGTGCAGATGGTTTTGGCTGTTGTCTGCTTAGGCAGATGATTTTCTGTAACATGTTTTATGAAGTTAAATTCACTTATGCAAATATTAAGCACAGTCTCAGGGTTTAAAGCAGCAACTTTTGATTTAAGATTATAATAAGAGCTAATGAAGTCGACTTTTCTATGCTCAGGGCACATGTTGCTTAACATACCATTTAAAATTTCTTGTTGGATGTCCATGAGTCTGACTTTGACACATCCGTTTACTTCTGAAGGTCTTGAAGATGTTTCAATGTATGTTGGCTTTTAGAGTTGTATCCATTCAGTCAACAGCCAAAAATGTATTCAGAGTAATGAAGGCTGCAAGTTGAGGCAATCATTCAAATAAATGTTTTATATTTGAACAGATGAGTTGTAAGTTGATTATGTGAAGTTGAGGGAAACAGGTAAACTTGCTGTTATTAGTTCAGATAAGGGATACCAATTAAAAACACAAGTCTTTTTAATTAGAAAACTTAAGTTCAGTTGCTGCCTTAAAAACATAAGTGAACATAACTTGAAATGTCAATTGGTATTAATATGGTCAAAATTATCTGAACTTACAATTGTAAGTCTAAATAGTGTAGAACTGTGTGTTTCTTTTACAAGATAAAGCAAGTTTTCTTGAATGGAAAATGTAACATAGTAAGTTGTTTAAACTCAGAGTCTAAAGGTAAAACAACAAATAGCAATTGGTTAAACAACTTGTGTAACTAAACTTTGTGGGTTGAAACAAAGCATATCTTGTAGGGGTGTGTATCTCACTGACAGACCGATTCCATATGTATCTCGATACATGTTCAATGATACGATATATCTTAAAAATCTTAAATGACCAACGATTCGGTTCGATTCAGCTCTGTCACGATACGATTCGATATGATGCAATACAAGAAAATGCAATGTGTGAATCTTTACATTTTGATTCTATTAATGCTACATTTGTAGAGTGCTATTAGTTACAAAAAGACATCCAGATATTTTTACTAAACATAGTAACAGTAGAGACAGAGAGGAGGAGACATTACAGTGGTGTTAACATCTTACGAATCTCATGTGTAAATGAGATACTGTAACCTAAATAAGAATCTGAACAAACTTGAAACTGTTTAAAATATGAGTATATTTGCAGTAAGATGATGTGCTGCTCTGCTTCATATGAAGAGTGCTGTGGTTTTGATCAGTGTGTTTGAACAGTGATGCTCCGTGTTACCTGCTCTCTCAGTCACATGACGTCTCTGTGGGTCAGACTCTCTCTGTCTCTGTTCTCTGCTGTCAGACATGTTTTACATAAATGATTTGCAGCAGAGTTTCTCATCTTTCTTATAAAACACAAACTTATTCTACACCTGCGCGTTCTGAAAGTTTGGTGGTGCGACGCGGTACAATGTTTCTGTCGCTGTTTTCAGCGCGGTCTGTTTTGAGCAGATGAAGAGGAGACACAGGAGAGGGAGGAGGAGCGCTTGTTTTGTGTGAGAGCGGCAGCAGGCGACAGCGGTGCAGGCAGAGGCAGGAGGAGAGAGAAAACGGAGGAAAGTTAAAACGGCACTTCATTGATGCCAAAAATTAAACATATGCGCGTCCTTATGAGATGTATCGATACGCTAGAGCTGAATTGATTTTTGTCCGAATCACGTTCAGCTTTTTACCGATACAAGGCCGTCCGAACCGATGCACTCATATCTAACACATTAAGGTCCGATGCATCGGATTTCGAGTGAATCGTTACACCCCTAATATCTTGATCAGGTTCAGGTTCAGGTTACTTTATTAATACCCGAAGGTAGATTTGTTCTGCAGTGAAAGAGAGCACCAACGAACTGGCCAGATGTATGGAGAATCGGGATGACTGGAAGCAACGATGGAAGGCTCGTCTGAGGACGACTTAGAGAGAGAAATGAAATGATGCCGATATTGAGTTAACTCAGTTTAAGGCAGCAATTGAACTTAAGTTTTTAAGTTAAACCACATTAATTATTTTTACAGTAGGAGTAGGAGTTTTACAGGAGGAGCTCAGAACGGAGAAAACAAAATCTGACTCATGTCCTGGAGACGAAATTCAACAGTCAACTGTTTTAGGCTTTCTACCCCCGCAGCTTTAATTAAAGTTAAAATGTCTAGTTATTTATTTTCGGAATATTTCACAACTTATAATCACGAGCTTCTCTAACTTGGAGAACTTCTAAGACTTTTGACTTGAAATGATGAATTGACTGAATGAGTTCAATCAACTCATTAAATTAAGTTTTTAAAGAAACATGATCAGCTTATTAGCAGACTTCTCAGCACACATTGTTCACTGTTCACAATAATTTCCTACTCCCTCACAGGGAGCACTTTCACATATTGTCTCTGTGCTAATGCTGGAACAGTTACATGCGTGCTGAATAAATTACTGAAACAAGGAGTGGACCCAAAATGCAGACTGAAACACTGGAGGTAGAGTTCAAAGGGTGATTTAATGACAAATAAAATAAAAGGTAACTAAAGCTCAGGCTACATGAAATGAGGTGGCAGTCCAAAATGCAAAAAACTAAGGCAGGAACCAAAACAAGGTAAAAATCCAAAACAGTGAAAATCCAAAAACACAAAGGGAACACAGAGAGGAATCCATAGACACAAAGGAAATACTCACAGGGCACAGAAACTCAACCACAAACAACTCACAAACTGACAAAAAAACAGAGAAACACAGGGACTAAATGCACAGAGAACTAATCAGACACAGGTGGGCAAACAACAACAGGTGAACAAAATCAATGATCAAGAAAGAGCGGGAAAACAGACAAAGACAGGAAGTAAAAACAACAAAGACACACAAGAGAAAACCAAGACTACAAAATAAAAGAGGAAATGACCAACAAAAAGTCTAACCATGACAGGAACAAAGTGTCTCCAAGGGGAGCAGCTGGAAGTTCTTTGTGTAAAATTAAGAACTTGCTCTTCAAGTTAAGAGAATATAAAAAATCTGATTTGCTTGTGATGTTCATCAGTGTGACAGAAGAGTTGTTGGTTCAACTTGTTGTCAACATGTTTTCTCAAGTACAACTGAATTAATATCAAGTTTATTTGACTAGAAAAGTGTGTTTTGAATTATTACAAAATTACATAAACTTGCCTTTTCAAATTTAGTCAACTTTTTTAAGTTAAAACAAATGTATTTATTTGTATAGTTATACAGACTGCTTTCTTCTACATCACACAAAAAAGTGTGGAAAGTTACTGTCTTTGCTCCAATGATTTATTTCTACAAACTGTTCCTAATATCCACACTGAACTGGGAAAAGGGCCCTTCAAGTTGCAAAATCACCTAAATCTTCACAAGCTAGTCTCATTGCACTTTTAAAATGGTTGGAAGCAGGTTAGCTGTAGAGGGCTTTGAATATTCAAGAATCAGGGCTAAAATTGTGCCAGTTCCTGTGGGAACAGGATCCCACACACACCTCCCAGATTGGGATCGGCACCTACTTGATTGGATCTGGTACCTCCTTTGTCACCATCAAAACCTTTAAATAATGGTTGTCTAATATTTAATGTTATCTGGTGATTACTGTAAGCCCCATACTGTAGCAAAGTAAATGGATATTTGATAAACATGAAAATAAATGGTGAAATAACCATGACTAAATTCAGAGGTTTGGTGCTGTTGTAATTACTGGAGCACACATACAGTATGATGTGCAGATGCATCCAAATGCACGCTTATATTGAACTTTGTTTCAGATCATTTCGACACTGTTCCACTAACCACTGCAAGTTTACACACATTTGTCAAATACAACCACATGATCAGATGTTGGACTGACTTTATGAGTCGTTTCATCATGTTGAACTTGAGAATATTGCGCAGCAGTCAGAGAGTGCCCCCCATTGTGCGCAATCCACAGACAGAAGGGAAACAAGTGGAGTGAAGGGGCAGTCACTGAGCTGCAAACCATAAACAGACGTTTCTCTGCACCTCCCTCTGCTGATTTTGAGTGCTTATTGTGGATGCTCTGATTAATGAATGTAAATAAGTAATTCCTTTATTGTGATGACACTTTAGCTAAGTTTTAACAGCGAGCACCAATGGGTGAAGTTGTCCAGTGTGCTCCACGGCAATCCTGATTTACCAGTTAAGCACTGCTTATAATTCTGTAATTTGTTTTGTTTAATTTTAGGTTGTTTTATGTTTGCCTTATGTCTGCAACCATGTTGTCTGTGCTGTTGTCTTGGACAGGATTTTTGTTCTCAATCAGTCTTTTACTCCTGGTTGAATAAAAGTTAAATAAAAAGTGGTATTATTAATATGACGTTCTGCCACACAATACAAATTACAGAGGACTTAGATCAGTGATTCCCAAACTTTTTCCACTATGCCCCCCTTTCGGAAGCGAACAAAAGTTCAAGCCCCCCACCACAAAATTTTCAATCAATTGTTAACAATAATTGGGGATGGAATTGATAAAAAAAAAAAGAATTAAAAAGTTAAATTTTAGCAAAATAAAGGTCAGCTGGATAGAAACAGCAAACTCATGTGTTTATTCCCCCTACATAGACCATATTCATTCAGCTTTGTTTCACTCTTTTTTTCCTCCCCTAATCTTTCGCGCCCCCCTTGCAGTGGCTCCGCGCCCCCCCAGGGGGGCCCGCCCCCCAGTTTGGGAACCACTGACTTAGATGGAGTTGTCAAGTGATTAGTTTATATTCTGCAAATAGAAAAGGCCACTCAGCAGAGTGCAGATATCCACCAGATGACAGATTGTTATCATGGGGTTCATTTTTTGGTAAAATAATCAGTATCAGTGTATAACAAACATGCTTATTCTACATAGACTATGAATACTACTCAAATGAATTCTTATTTTCTTTGGTATTTTTGTCACATGCAGATATCTAATTTCCAATTTGCTGGGTAATATTTATGTTGATGTTATCCAATGTCAAGTCTCTGTTTGATCATGTGACGACTTTGCCCGTCAGAGCACTATCCATGATTCTGTTATCTTTGACCTTGCTGCTTCCCCAATACAGCAGTCCAACTCATTTGACTGTAAAATGCAACACATTATTGGTAAGATTTATGCCTAATTGTCTGTGTATGTGTGTGTGTGTGTGTGTGTGTGTGTGTGTGTGTATTTCATAACTAACCATCATGCACAAGGGCCCATCATAATAGCATGCACAGGGACCTGTCATAAGCACCATACGCCACTTGTCAAAATCCACTTTTAATAGGTCCACTTTTAATATTTCAGTTGATATAATGCATGCACAGTGCATATTCTTATGAATAAATGTGCATTTAATAAACCTAGGGTACAGTGGCTGACAAGTACAAAGGTGCTGCAAATACAGAAACGTGCTGCAAATAAGAAAACAAATGCAAAAAGAAAACGCTGCATATCCAGTCATACAACAGAAGTGCTCCAGGCCTCTAGGGGCAGTGCTGAGCTTCCACCCGAGAGACAGACAACGGACGTGTGGAGCAGATGAATGAATGAGAAGAAGAAAGTTATTGTTAAAGCCATTAAGACTTTTGATTTATGTGCTCTCCTTAATGTTTTTGTCTAATAAGATATTCTTAAATACTGCCTCTTAATGTTTGTAGCCCCCTGGCCGTTGTCATTTTACTGTACTGTATTGCATCGTATCTCTTAATAAAGATTTATTATTAAAAAAATATAAATAAATAAAAAAATAAAAAGAAGAAAGTTATTGGTGGGAGGAAAATTGGATTCAGGAGAGGCTACATGAAAACGTATTCTTTTTTTCTTTTTTCCACGTGGCCCTCATCTTTTACTGTATTATGAAAGTACATGAAAATACATATTTACATGACGTTAGATGTGGGAAAAAAGAAAAAAAGAAAAAGAAAAAAGAATACGTACTTTTTCATGTAGCCTCTCCCGAATCCAATTTTCCTCCCACCAATAACTTTCTTCTTTTTATTTTTTTATTTATTTATATTTTTTTAAATAATAAATCTTTATTAAGAGATACGATGCAATACAATACAGTAAAATAACAACCGCCAGGGGGTTACAAACATTAAGAGGCAGTATTTAAGAATATCATATTAGACAAAAACATTAAGGAGAGCACATAAATCAAAAGTCTTAATGGTTTTAACAATCACTTTCTTCTTCTCATTCATTCATCTGCTCCACACGTTGATACGTCCGTTGTCTGTCTCTCGGATGGAAGCTCAGCACTGCCCCTAGAGGCCTGGAGCACTTCCGTTGTATGACTGGATATGCGGCGTTTTCTTTTTGCATTTGTTTTCTTATTTGCAGCACGTTTCTGTATTTGCAGCGCATTTCTGTATTCGCAGTGTTTTCCTTTTGCATCTGTTTTCTTATATGCAGCTCGTTTCTGTATTTGCAGCGCCTGTCTGTTTAAGCAGCGTGTTTGTACTTGTCGGCCACCGTACTAGGGCCCTTTTCCACCAAATATACTCTGGTTCTTGAACCAGTTCTGTTCAAGAGCCTTGAAACCTTGATACTATCGAGTGCACCACAACACATTTCCACCAGTTTTGAGTGGAACCATTGTAATCAAGGATGTCATCAACAGAGGTCATTACACGATGACCTATAGAATATGACACATCCACTTTGGTTCCCAAGGAAAACCTGCTATTTTTTGGTTCCAGCTGTGAACCAACTTTTCAGGTTCTGAACCAGTTCATTTTTGGTGCAAATGCACAGAACAGTTCAATATTAGAAGCTGTGTAAGCGATGTCATGACTTTCTCCCTCCAAAAGCTAATGTTAGATGCTGAAGCTATGATGCCTGTGTGTTTTGTCCGAGGATGTAGTTACATAATCAACAGCTTGCTCGTTCTTTCACTAAAGGAGCTGCTGGACAAAACACTTCAGGTACAATAACATTACAATGTAACTGATTTTGGTGTTGATGGTGTTACTACAACTACAACAAACCTACCACTAATTATGACTTTCTTGACATGTAAAACAATCTTTTAAATTGATAAACATCATATGTGACAAAATTCAAACCATATTTGTCTCTTGTGATAGACTATTGTTCATATTTTTTTTCTCAGCAGAGTCTGTTTAGTCTCTCCATAGACATAATATACAAACCTGGACAGGCATTGCCATTCAGTCTTGTATTTTCCCTGATAAACTGTTGACAGGACTCCTCAAACTGCAAACAAGGTCAGTTATGACTCATTCTATGATGAATTTTTGATCCACTGAGGTTTTATAGTTGTACAACGTTCCTTGAGCTGAAAAAAGCTATTTAAATATCTTTGATATCATCACAGTGTAAAGTCTATGGGCTGATGGGACCTCGCAGATGTGGGAAAGGAGGGACACACTGCACATATTCAGTTACATTCCAAATCTGCCAAATTCTGACAATAAATCCCCACAAATTCAGCAAATTGGACCTTTAAAGGCTCAGCAAGGGATGGCATACTTGTCCGTATCTAAGTGCTTGTATTGCAGTTATTTGAAATTATTTTGGCCAAAATTGCAATTGTGATCCGATTAGTGGGAATGATCATTTTTGCTTTACATATTTAAATCGTGATGATGTGATGATTTGTTGGGATCTGTACCAAACAAACATGTCTTCTTCCATTTGGAGAACAAGATTTTTGAGCCAGGGAATCTCAGCAGCATTACAGTATTTCATTAGTAGTTAATGCTTTTATCTTTCTTCCTTTCTTTCTTTCTTTCTTTTTCCTTTTTCAAAAATTGCAATTTGGTTATGGTTCTGTGATTTGGATATTGCACTTGGCCATATTTCACTTTTGATAATATTGCAATTAATTGTGCAGCATACACACACGCACAAATATTATAATATATTTTACAAGATGTTTAGCATAGTATACAGTATGTGTATATGTATATGCATATACATACATACATACATACATACATACATACATACATACAGTACATAGGCTACATACATACATATACATACTATGCTAAACATGTTTATTTGTTCTTGTTTTGTACTTTTATTCTTGTTTTTATCTTTTTTATTCTTGTTTTATTTTTATTCTTTTCATCTTGTTTTGATGCTGGTCTCTGAAAATTCATAATTTCATTGTATGCGTCTCATCTTAGTTTATCTTACTTTATCTTATCTTAATCTTATCTCATCTTAACTGAGTTTGGGAATACACGGACCCAAAGCCCACTTGTACCTCATGAGCAGACCAGTAGGTTAATGTCGCCCAGGCTCAGACTCCGAGGTCCTCAGTGGTCCAGTCCAGACTCCAGTCCGTCCTGATCCACTCCTTCTTCCTCTCCATCCCCTCTGTGAATGCAGCGCTGTGATTGGCCGCTGGCTGCTTGTCAGGAAGAAAGAGCTGCTGTGTTGAGGCCGAAAACTCAGACGCCAGCAGGACCTGGACGACACTGGAGTACCTCTGTGGAAGGGATATATACTGTACCGGACAGTCCACCGGGAGGTGTTTTTAACGAGCCGGGCTGACGCGGAGCACCGAGCGGCTCTCCGGGCGGCTGCTGTCGAGGCCGCCGCGGCTCTGTGTCTCCTCTCCGCCGCTTGACTGACTGACTGTGTGTCGCTGCTGCCCGCTGCTCACAGTAATCCAGAGCCTGCTGTTAATGAGCCTGACGCAGCCACAAACCTGCCTGACATTTAAGTGTTTATCAGAAACACAACGGCCGAGCTGTGGCTGCTGGTGGCGGGGCTAACAGCTGAGGCTGCCGGTACGGACCGGTTCAAGACTCCGTGGCGGAGCAGCGGCTCATTTAGCGCCAGAACTGTTGTGACTGCCCGATAGAGAGTCGTTTATCTTTAAAGCAGCACGTTTGGTTTTATTACTGAGGATTTACTTTGTTTAAACACCCTAAAAGCAGCAGTTTGAAGCCTCCGCATCAGGTGAGTGAATCCGCAGTTCTTCATGTCTGACAGGCACGCGACCTTACCTCACCAGCCTCGTTCTGGCTGCTTCTAACTGCGATATTTTTGGCACCACTTGTGTGGGTTTCACTTGTTATCATAACCTTAAAAAGTCCTTGTGCTTACATTTTCATAAAGGCCTCTATATGTGTGAAGACAGGCAGTAACGCAGCACATTCCGGTTCTGTCTGTGTCACCCAAACGTACAGGGTAGGGGCAGAAACGGTCCTCTAATCCCCCCCCAAACAACACTAAATACAGGAGGAGGGGGGAGTAGGATTAACGGGACACGGCTCTGAGTTTCCCAGCTGTCGCATTCTGTCTCCCCGTGTTGAAGAAATAATGTAAGACGGCGCTAAAATCTCTTTCTTGTAGTCTTTTATCAGTATGCTAATTCTGTCCCTCTGTAGTCCTGGCTCGCGCGTGTTGTTTGTGAGCACGCGGATGCATCAACAGCCATACGTAACACGAGCGCGAGCTGAACGGGCAACAGTTGCGCTCAGTGGAACAGCGGGGACGACAGGGTACTATGGACATGACATGAGGATAATACTATTAAGCTAACACATGTTTCATTTACTACTCTTTACCGCTCTTATAGCAGGTCACTAAGCAATTTCATTATTATAAATTAAACTATAAACAATAATGCATTTAATTCATAGAAAAAAGTCACTATGAACTGTTATTGTAACATATGCTTTATCTTTAACGGTTTTCTTTCTAACCACAAATAACTTTTTTACTCAACCAAACCAGCTTCACCTGCAGCCAGTTTAGTTTATAGAGAGTCCTCACTGTTTTTTGGTTGGTCACCCATTTTTGAGAATTGGGAGGAATCATGTCTTACCCAAAAAACAAACAAATAGATAAATAAATAAGTAAATAAAATAAAACTATCACCAACACACTAATTCATTTTTGTGGCAGTGTAGTCTTAAAGGATTTATATATATGAAATGCATGTAATTTAAGAAATATTTTGGTTTGCTATAGTTTTTTTAATTTCTAAACTTGCTCTATGCCAGAAAACAGCCTTGCCCTAGACAAGAATTCACAACTTTAAACAAATTTAAAATGTGTTGAAAGTCTTCAAAATCTAAAATTAACACTACCCACTGATAACATAGGTGTAGAAACATGTTATTATAATCATCATTGTTTTAAAATTGATTAAAAGTTTGTGTCCCGGAGCTCTCTTAACAAAAGCATGATTAAATCAGGCATAGCTATACCCTAAGGACCCCTGTCTCACTTCCTGGTTTAAAAAAAGGCAGGAATACTGCTCAAGTGCTGGTAAACTTTATATTTTTCAAGACATTCTTTCAATAATATTGCAATCAGATGTGTCTGAACCATAACATGTCAACTCTGTAGCTCTTCTAAATCAAAGCTAAATAAGAATTATGGTTTAAAAATGTGTACTTTGATTAACATTAAGAGAACTCTGAGCAATTTTAAAAAATAAAATGTCTGCTCACTATGACTATGCTCTGAAATGAAAACATGTAACATTTTGTCAACTCTGTAAGAGTTATAAAAAAATGTGCTCACTAGAATGTTGGCCCATTACAAGGTTTAGTAGCCAAGTGTTTGGTCTTTTAAAATATATTTTCCAGCATGATGGAAAAGTGAAAATCAAAAGCCCCTCAAAATACATTTTTGTTCCAATTCTGAAGAATGAGTGATAATTTTTTTCAGCTTAGTGACATTAAATTTTAAGTAAAAGGTACAATGATTAATTGATTAATCCATAAGTTGTAAATTACTAAATTGATTGCCAAGTATCAATTGACCAGCTCAAGTCAAAAAAGAAAGAATGAGCTGATTTCAGCTTCTTAAATGTTAATATTTTCAGTCTTTACTCCTCTCTGACAGTAAACTCAATGTCTTTGGGTTGTGGACAAAACAAGATATTTGAGGACGTCATCCTGGGCTTTGATCAACATTTTTCATAATTTTCAGACATTTTATAGACCAAAGAACTAATTGATTAATCAAGAAAATAATTGACAGATTAATTGACAATGAGAATACTCATGAGTTCTTGTCCTTTTTCATACAGTCTAGTGGGTTTTAAAGTAGTTGATGCGACATAATAATGACAAGATATTTCTCAGATTACAAGAAAAATTTCCAAAAATCATGCATGGTTTCCACTGGACAGCATCTGTTTGTCTTGATTGGCTTTCATTAAGTTATAATGGCTGCTTTCACCTGATGATGGATATCCAGCTGAGGCACAAAAAACACTTGAGCATTACAAATGACACCACAGGGCAGCAACTAATGATGATTTCATTAGTGATTATTTATTCAATTAAGACTTTAATCTCAAAATAATATGCCTCTCTATAATCCCAGAGTAGTGTTGCTACCAGTGCGTATTGTCATTAGCCTATTGATTGTATTTGTCAATGAATTTATTGATAATTTGCTCTGTAAGGTATCAGCAAAAAACAAAAATGCCACTGCAGTTCCTGAGAGCCTTCAGGCAGGGGTGTCAAACTCAGTTCTTAAAAACACCAGTTTGATCTCAAGTGAGTGGTCAAACAAATGACAACACCTCCAAGTGTTTTTCCTTATTTAGTACAAAGAAGTACAAGTACACTGTGAAAACATTCACAATTAATGAAGCATCCATTTACAAAACAGTCAGTCAGTTTACAGTCATTACATGTACATTACAATGTACAGATCACAGTGGATCTGTAAATTCATGCATTTTGGAACTGAACAATATAACATGTTCTTTATGATTCAACCAACATATTGAGATCTAGAAATGTGTTTAATTTTTCATACATTGCCACTTCTTCCAACTAAAGCAGCTCCACTGCAATTTTTTAGACTTTATAAATCCTTGGGCTGTATGTTTGACACCCCTGGCCTACGGTGGTGTGTTCAGATTGTTCGTTTTGTTTGACCATTTAAAATATTCACTTTACAACAGTATGAAATAGAAAATCGGGAAATGTGAAATTTGAGAACTGTTTTTTTCTCCAAACAGACATTAACCTAGAGACTGGGCTCCCTGCACACCCCAGAGGTAAACTGTCACATTCTGTCACCCCATTTTTCATGACTTTGTCAATCAGTTTGTTTGTCTTGACTTAATATCATGGTTTTCTGTTCCTGTTTTAATTAGTGTTTTTTAAAAATACCAATGTGTTGGGGTCCTGGGCAGCTGTCAAACTGCTTCTGCAGTTCTAATAGATGGAACTATTTATTGGTTGAGTTTGTGTTGATCACACACTGTCAGGGGGGTAGGGGCCTTCAGTCATTTTGAAAGAAACAGTTTTTCCCATAATAATCTGTTCTTTTTTTGTTCAGATGACACTGGTTACATAACTAACAATGTTTTGAAAAGAAATAAGTTAACATTTTGCTGTGATGGTTTTCTAACAGTAGTTTATCCTTTGTGTCCCTGGGGACCCCAGTTGGTAGTCCTTGCACTGTCTCTTAATCATGTTGGTAGGATGTACAATAGTTAATATAACATTTCTCAGACCATAAAGGAACATTTAATCCTTCACATAAAAAAAACCACACACACAAAAAAAGCCACCATATTTAGAGATGCCTGATTTTTACTGGACAGCATTTGTTTGTCCTGATTGGCTTTCACTGCTCCCACCTGATGCTCGTGAGCTGGTGGACTGGACATCCAACTGAGGCACAAAACACACTCCAACATTACAAACTACACCACAGGGCAGCAACTAATGGTGATTTCATCAGTGTGTATTCATTTAATTAAGCCTTTAGTCTCAAAATGTCAAAAATAATTAGACTTGTAGATAATATATTGACAGCGAGATCCCAGAGTAGGGTTGCAACCAATGAGTATTGGCACTGTTGATATTGTTTTGTGAGTTAATTGTTTAATAATTTATCCTTTAAAATGTCAGAAAATAATGAAAATGCAGTCACTTCCTATGAGTCTAAGGTATCTGATTGTTTCAACTGAAAAGAGATTCAGTTTACAACAAGTTAATACCAAGACACCAGCTAACTGGTGAAGCTGGAACCTTACTGTTTTCTCTTGAAAAACACTTGAATGATTCATTTTCTAACTTGG
>JAJHUR010100246.1:0-14131 GCA_027495735.1 Lutjanus campechanus | reverse complement strand
AGGTCATGGAAACGGCCGTAGAAACTAAAGCAGCAGTAAAGCACCTGAAATAGCCAAGTTGTGAGTTAGCACACTGCTAAGCTGCAAAGCTAAGGTTAGCTGACCTGTCAGACAACTGTACCCACAACTCGACTGCTATTATAAATAGATAACATCACAACAACAGTACATTTTGGCAGATTAGACAATATGATGAATGCCCGACAGCTGTTACTGTTATGTGAAGCACCACAAAGATAATGTTGCTCACCTGTCCAGCAGAAAGACGGCGACCTCCGCGTCCGTTTTTAATCCGTTTTATTCCGTTTTTTTTAATTTATGCTCCTCTGACTGTTTTCTCTTGGGCTGTTTTTCAGCCATGGCGAATGCAAAATATCTGCACCTGTTATACCGTGTCTCTCTCTTACTCTAACTGTGCACACTACACAACCTACTACTCCCCCTCCCCCCCATGTCTGATCTGTGCACGAGTATGAACCGGCCCCCCGGGCGTGAGGGGGTGGACCCATGCTTTGGTGGCTCAGTCCGAGCCACAGATTTACCTGCTGAAATTCAGAGCCCAGGCTGTGAATTGAAACCAGATTTTTTTTCAGCATGCTCTCAGAAGTGACAGCTTGTGGATAGTGAGGAGAAATACGGTGATTTCGACAAAAAGTGCTTTGGATTATATCGCTAACTATGCCTTTAAGTCCCACCATCACTAAAACTCTTTTCTTATTCACTCTGATCTACAGACACAATCAGCAACCATGTAACACAATTAACTAATCTGTGATAAAGAGTTTAGATACTGACTGGCTGCTTCTACAGTGCTTGTTTTCACCCATGGGGAGACACGTCCCTGATGATGGGCAGAGTTATGTCTTCAACACATTCACTTACCTGCTTCAGGGTTACTGAGATCGTAGATGCGCAGCAGCTTGTCGTTTCCTCCAGTCAGCAGACAGTTGCTGTCCTGAGAGGAGAGGCGGGGGCAGTTTAGAAGTATTCAAACTCATCACATGCAGGATGTGAACACAAAGAATCACATTCATCAGCATGTTACTGGAGCGCTGCACTGACCTGAGTGAAGCTGACAGTCTTGACGATGTGTTTGTGTGCCAGTGTGAGGACCTCGTCTCCACTCACTGCATCCCACACCTTTCTGAAAAGCACACAGGTCAGCTTTTAATAGACCTGCAGTCCTTTCATCATATGTGATTGGTCAGGGATTTGCAGTTTTTATAATATTTTGCCATTTTTATTGTCAATTTTCCAGTTTCTATTTGTGCTTTTTGATTTGCAGACCTTGCTTTGTATCTTTCTATTTTCTACTCACCATGTTTATTGTTATGCACCAAAACACCAACGCAAATTCATTGTTGTGAAAACCTACTCTGTAGTAAACCTGATTCTGAAAAAAGCAAACTAAAGATTAAACAGCATTTCAAAAATATTTATCCTGTATTGTGACACATTTCTGAGTGAAAACAGGGTGCTGGATGTCATGATATAATTGGTTAAAACTGGTTGGTTCAAGCCTACAAAAGTACACGTCGTATTTTGTTTAACAGGAAGAAAACATGATTGGATTTTGATATAAGAATACAAAGAAATAAAAACAGATCGAGGCAGCAGTACACCTCCAACTCCCATGTTCTGTGAGGTGAAATTACAAGGTCGGTACCTGACTCAGGATTTTGTTAGTTGAATCCGATTTGGCTGTTTAATACCAAGGTACAACAATTTGTTCTTCTTTTCAGTTCAGCACCACACTAAATTCTTCTACCAGCCTACAAGAGTATGTTTTACCACTAAGGCTTGTGTTTTAATGCCATTCTTCGTCATTTTTGATGTGAAAACATCAGATTGCCACACAATCTGAGAGAAAGTGTGTGTCCTGTTGATAGATCCAAGTATAAAATCCCATCACCTGCACTGTTTCACTCTTCTCTGCTTCCATCACGGTAAGTTTTGTGGTGATTTAGAGACTCAGTTTGTAAAGTTTACAGCCTATCATGCTGTTGCATTGCTCTGTGTACAATGACGCAGTTAAAAAAAACAAGAGCTGAAGCTTGTTTACCAACCACTCACAGATTTCTTTTATCAGCTAAGCACCAGTGCATGTTGTCACCAAGATTTTTTTTTTAAATAAGTGTGCCAGCTAATATAAGATCTACAGTATTCATAATTTCTCTGTGCAGTTCTGTAAGCTTCCATATGATTTCTCTGTTATTGTAATGTTCACTGACTGACAAAGGAAAAGAAGCAACAAAAAAGACAGCTCAACCAGAAGAATCTCAGTCGACTGAGGGGTCTACAACTGATCATTTGAATCTTATAAAGCTAGTGTGCTACACACTGTTAACGTCTGAAGGAGGAGTGATTGAATCAGCATTGTTATGGAATCAGTAACTGTTGTTTTTTGTATATAAGGCCAGACACTGTGAGAACCTTCAGAGAACACTGTGCTTGAGTCTTCTCTCCATGCTGCATGAAGTAAAGAGATTTGGTTCATCACACCGTCTTGGTAATTCTTCAGAGAACTAGCAACTCTCACCATTTAGACGCAGAATTTTTTCCACAGCAGCTGCGCTGCTGACAGCTCAACTATACTGAGAAATGAACGAATCACTTGAGGAAGTGATTCGGTTCAATACGTTCATTTAAAAGATTCATTCTTTTGAACGAATCGTTCGCGAACGACACAGCACTATGTTGTACCCATCTACTGGACTGGACTGTCCACTCACGCTGTGAAGTCAGCTGCGGCGGTGGCCGCCTTGGTGGCGTCTGTGTTCAGAGTGGCTCCCCAGACAGCGCCTTTGTGACCCAGAAACGTTCCTATCCAGTCCCCTGTGTCTCCCTGGCGCAACATGGGCTTGCCATCTGACAGAAGAGAAGAAAGACAGGGAGGACACAAAGGTTACGTCAGTGTACCAGCTGGTCACAGCTGAGACACAACCTGTGGTTCCTGCAGTCAACAGGTGTCTCACAGACTGAGTCACTGTGACAATGCCTGATTCTCAACTAGAGCAGACTGAAACATCTTCAGAGACCGCATATTAATGCAAAAGCTTAGGAGCATTTATAACTGTGGTCAAATAAAGCCTATAACAGTGGACATGACTACTTAGTCCACAGAGTCAGGGAAATCTGTCAGAGCTCACAGGATGTAGAGTGACGTCACGTTGTTGGATTTACGCCTTGAACCACTTGTAACTAACGTTAACCGTTTGGACACTCCCCGGCCGTTAATAAACCTCATTCATCCCCCTCACAGACTGAAGTTGGTCTCACCCTTGCAGGCGCTGATTAGGAAGTAGCCGTAGGGGGTGATTCCACTGAAGGCCAGGTCCACCACAGGCCGGGTGTGACCGGAGCAGGTGAGCGGAGTCTGTCTCATCGCCATGGTCCTCTAGCCGGCAGGAGACGGTTCACACTGAGGGAAGGGACAGGAGAACGCTAGCGGCTAGCTGAGCTAGCTAGTTGGGTGGATGGGCTAGCGGGCTAACCGACAGACAACAAGCTAGCTGGTGTTAAGTTGGATATTTTCTGTCGGCAACTGGTTGGACTGTGGCTGAACTGGATGAAAATTAAACACGGAGGTCTTTAAAGTAAACGGCGGGTCTCCCCCCCGGCAAAGGAATGGCTAGCGTGCTAATAGCTACAACATTGCAACTAACTAGCAACGTGCGACGCGGCGGAACTACCGCACAGATGATATAGCAACCGGTGCTCCGCGAGCCACAGCAGGGATAATACTTCCGCTGTGGTGATTTTCACAATAAAAGTGCCACCTCTTCAAACTGGCTACTGACCATAGACTGTATATGCTACTGACTGATGTGTTCAAGTGATCAGTGTAAAATTGGGCCTGCATCTAACGATTATTTTCATTGTCAATTAATCTGTTGATTTTTTTCTCGATTAATTGACCAATTAATCCTGTCAGAAATGAATCGATTAGTTGTTTGGTCCATGAAATATCTGAAAATGGTGAAAAATGTTGTTCAAAGCTCAAGATGACGTCCTCAAATGTCTTGTTTTGTCCACAACACAAAAATATTCAGTTTACTGTCAAAGAGAAGTGAACAAATCAGAAAATGTTCACATTTAAGAAGCTGAAGTCAGAGAAATTTGCCTTTTTTTTTAATGAAAAAATAGCTCAAAATGATTAATTGATTAATTAATCCTGTCACAATCTTGTCAGTTGAAAAATGGGTCCAAACATATGGCTTGGACCTATTTTTCAAGTCTTTCCAGTAACGATTTTCATCATGGATTAATCAATCAGTCATTTTCTTGATTACTTGATTAGTTGTTTGGTCCGTAAAATGTCAGAAAATAATGATCAGTGGTTCTCAGAGTCCAATATGACTAAGGGTCCACAACCCAAAGATATTGAGTTTACTGTGAGAGAGGAGTAACAAAACCAGAAAATATTCACATTTGAACTGTAAATTTACAAAAACAAAACAAATGGAACTTGAATTAAGAAAAAGGATAAACTATATAATGCTACATATAAAATTAATTAATAAAATCAGTCTTCGTTATGTATTCTAAAATAAAAATGTTTCCATATTGGCCAAATATAGACATACCGATATAGACCGATATAGTTGTAATAGGCCAATATGGGCCAATAATATCAGCTGACCAGGCTTTAGACATAATAAATGATTTCAATAAGTAATCCGGTGGTTTACTACAGGCCATTTCCCCAAAGACTGTTTGTTTATCAGTGGTGTAAGGTACAGACACCAGTGCAGAATAAAGTGACCTGATCTTGGACATCAGCATACATATTACCCACCAGCTGTCATTTCACATTTATTCTGTATATGACAAAAATACCAAAATAAAAAATTAATTGAAGTTTTATTTTAAGTTTGAGTTTATGAAGAGTAAGAAAATGGTTCTGTTACAGACTGCTACTGACTATTTTACCAATAAATTCAAAAATAAAAACCATGATTGAGATGGGTTTTTCTTTTTGAGGACATAAAAAGCAAGTGGCACCATTAAAAATTCAACATAACTTCTTGTTTGAACACAGATGGACGTGTCTGAATCACTTGCAAAGGCCCATTCTCTGTCCAACACATTGTTGGAGGGCCCCCCACCTCACTGGGCCCCACTGCAGCTGCCCTGCCTGCACTGTCTATATTTATGACTCTGCAGTTCATTACTGTCTTTATCTGTGAAATAAATCAAGCAAGGCGAAGGCACTTATGTAATTTACTTTTGCTTTGCTTTGAATTAGTAAATCGCTCATATATTTATATATATTTTGCCTGTAGTCATTTGATAATTGATTTCATAATGTCTTTATATGATTACACTTTTGGTGTCAGTACTGCGTCACTTGTATGTGGCGGAGGTGGTCCTTTTTTTTCTCGTCTTCATTATCCATTTCTGGCGATTGTCACAACCAACGCCTAACTACTATATAACATTTGAATAACATTAATAAAAGGACCCTTCACCAGTTACTGAGGGCCGCTGTCAATCCAATTATCTGTGCTGTCACTATTAGCAAGTAACAGCAGACACGGTGTCTAGAGGGGAACCCCAGATCCACAAGAGCTCGTGAGAGTGAACATTTCAACTGAAACCATGAAAAATCTCACAAGTCTCACAAATTTGGGGTTCCCTTCCTGACCCAACCAGCAGACACCAAGAGTGACAGACACAGCAATGGCGACGCTGCAAGATGGCGGAACACACAAAGTGGTCATTGGATTGGTCTATATGTTTTCATTAGTTCTATGACAGGGTAATTTAGTGATTCATAACTCTTGTGATCTTCAGTAGTTCTTCAATAACTTATAGACTAGTAATGCATTACAGCACATTTCATATTTTTTTGATAATATTAATCTAGGCTTTAATTGAGAAAATGCAATGAGATATAAAGCGGTTTAAAATGTTTTTACATATTTCTTGCTTTTATTTTGAAGTTTGAACAGCATCTTCTTCGTGTGCTTCATAGTAGGATAAACGCAGCTCAGGTGTGTTGCTGCCCCCTGCAGGATATTAAAACCAGTTCCTCGCATATAAATGACATCAACATATTCATTCTACTCCTGTATTTCACTAAATAACCCGGTTATTAGCGTGTGTTATATTATCTCCTGCCTGAAATATCATCTAACATTTTTCTCAAAATTTTTTAAAATAATTAATTTTATTTGTGTTTGTCAGGACAGGATTATATACCAGTCCTGTTGTAAAATATGGTTTTGAAGCGTAAAACAAAGATTTCCTAACAATTAATAATCATGTAATCTGAAGGTGGAAATGATTTCTTATATAATAATTAAGATTTATGTACATGTACTGTATGTATATGTGTAGCCTATGTATGTGTTTTGTTAGTTATGTTTATTGAAAATTTGTGGTTATTGTTATGCTTGTAAAGCAAGATAAACTTAGTATTTATTTTATGTTCAATAATAATAATAAAAAAGATTTCAAACAAAATGCATCTTACTGTAGAGATATAAAGGTCTAACCTACCACTGATAGAAGACTAAAATGATTTTTTTTAAAAAGTGACATATTTTTGAGCACAAAGAGGTTATACTAAAATAAATGTGCATGCACTTCTATTTATGAGTATGCATGTGTTTGTTTATAGATACTGTATATGTACAGCTTTTACATTTTTATGGTGGGCATCAGGTATAGGTATTTCTATTTTAAATGTAAATTTGTTTTTTATTCATATTATGTAATAATATTTTAAGGAGTATGGTTGAGACCTGCTGTAATATGAAAAGTGCTCTGAGAAAACTTCTGTTATGATTTACTGAATTGGCATATAAGCTAAAATATAGTATTAAGTATAATCTACTGTTGTGCTCCTATAATTCAGTGTTGTGATATTCTTCATTTTACCAGCACCATGTGTTTTATGCACATTCCTCTCTTCACAAATATAACACTCATTCCTTAGAAGTTGGGCAAAACTGTACTTTTAGGGGGTTTTGATTTTCACTTTTCAATCATGCTGGAAAATATATTTTAAAAGATCAAACTCTTGGCTATTAAATGTGACAGAGCTGATGTCGTACAGAGTCGACAAAAGTGTCATTTTTTTCATTTCACAGCATAGTTGTAGTGAGCACACAAGTGTCTCAGAGTTCTCTTAATGTTAATCAAAATACACATTTTTAAACCATAATTCTTATTTACCTTTGATTTAAGAGCTGTAATATAGTTGAGACACATCTGATAGTAATATTATTTAATAAATTTGTCTAAAAATATAAAGTTTACTAGTGTTTGAGCAGTATTCCTGCCTTTGTTTCAACCAGGAAGTGAGACAGAGGTCCTTATGGTATAGCTAACCCTTTTTTATGCCTGTTAAACAAATATTTCCATTAAAAATCTATTTTTTTTAAATAAATGATCGTAATAGCACATTTTTATACCCGTGTTATTGCTAGTTTTAGATTTTTAAGGCTTTTAGCACATTTTTAAATAGTTTGAATTGTTTGTGTTGGTATTAATAATTTTTAAAGAGTTTTTTGGGATGATAAACAATTTTATTTTAAAGTATCACATAATAAAGTGAAAAGTTTGTTGTTATCATGAGACGTTTTTCACGTTATAACAAGAAATTACTTATTAAACTATAAGAAAAATAATGGTTAGCAGCCTTATTTGTGTCCTGTGTGAAACCAAAAGTCAGCACTGACTTATTTAATGTTTTAAAGGGACAGTTCACCCCAAAATCAGTTTCGGTGGGACAGGATTTGTCCAATCCTCAAGAATGGGTAATATTATTAAATGTTAAAAACTTTGAAACATGTAAATATATATATATATATATTGTGTGAGTGTGTTTTCTTAATAAAGTAAAGCGAGAAGTGAAGAGGATGTAGTGTGTGGTGATGGGAGTGTGATCTCCAGAGGGCGCAGACTGCACTGCTCTGTGTAGTGAGTGAGAGTGATGCGGAGCAGAGCTGCTCTCTCATCACACTGAGGAGGATCCACCGTGTGAGAGAGGGAGGCTGCAGCACAGCAGGATGGCTGCCTTGCTTCACGGCTGCGGGCAGAGATGGCGTCCTGATGCCGGTGAATAAGCAGAAAAACAGAAGTAGCAGCAGCAGCAGAGGGAAGGGAGAGGAAGAGGAGAAGCTGCATCACTGACACCATCACATGGCTGAAGATGATGACACATCTGTGGATCTATTTTACGGATGTTTCTTTTTGTTGTTTGTTCCATGAGATTTGAAGCAGCAGAGATTTAAAGATTCCTCGGTGGAGGAGGAGAAGAGGAGGTGTGGTGGTGGTGGTGGTGGTGGGGGTTTGTTGTCTACCTCAGCTGTTTCTCCCTCCGGCCGGCGGGGCTCGGCGCTCGGCCGACGCAGGGCGGAGGAGGAGAGGGCAGAGGGAGGGACAGAGGGGCGATGGCCGCCGGCGGAGGCGCAGCAGGATGCGGGGACACGGTGGAGCAGTGCCGGCTGGAGGTGGAGCGCCTGTCCCGGGAGCTGGCGGAGGCCAACCGGGAGAAGATCCGGGCGGCGGAGTGCGGGCTGGTGGTGCTGGAGGAGAACCAGAGCCTGAAACAGCAGTACGCGGACCTGGAGGCCGAGCAGGAGGCGCTGAGGCTGGAGCTGGAGCAGCTGCAGGAGGTGGGCTCAGCAGGGGTAGGGCTCCTTACTCCACAAAGTAAAGCTGTACTTTAGTGTGAGTCATGTCACAAGTAGGTTAATGTCATTACTGACGCCTGTTCTATCAGGACACGAGATGTTCCCATCTTACAAACAAGTTCTGTGCATATAAATACATCACTTCATACTGTTTACCTGCAGCTCGGTGTCGTAATGATTCAGTAGGTTACCTGTAGTTCCACCTGCTGGACAGAGAACAATACACAGACCCGTCATAACATGACATAGAGCCAGTGCAGCCTCTTTATAACGGTTATAACATTTACTGAGGCTACTTCTATAGAAAACCATCATTGTCATAAAATATCTACAGTCAGGTTTACAGGTTTAAATATCTATTCTCATACAGTTACTAATTACCTGTTAAAAATGTAGTCAGTAACGTAATCCAACTATTACAGTATTAAAGTCATGTAACTTGACTACTTTTCATTACTTTTGGACTAATCAATATAAAATAATGTTTTTAGGGCTGCAACTAACGATTATTTTCATCATCATTTAATTTGTTGATTATTTTCTCAATTAATCGATTATTTTCTAATAAATCTATCAGTAGTTTGGTCCATAAAATGTCAGAAAATGGTTGAAAAATGTTGATCCAGTCTCAAGATGACGTCCTCAAATGTCTTGTTTTGTTCACAACACAAACATATTCAGTTTACCGTCAGAGAGGAGGAAAGAAAGCAGAAAATATTCACATTTAAGAAGCTGAAATCAGAGAATTTTGACTTTTTGTTCTTAAAAAAAAGACTGAAAATGATTAACTGATCATCAAAAAAGATGCAGATTAATTAAATAGTCAGTTAATAATAAATGAATAATTGCAGCTCTAAGTGTTTGATGTTTGTTGTTAGGTGTGTTAGTCTGCTGTTCCTTCCTTTGTTGTGCTCAAGACAAAAGAAATGTTGAAATTTACACCCAGTGAAGCATTTTTTCACTAGAGGCCATGATAATGAATTGGCAGCAAGTGTATCCGTAATCAAATTACATCCATTTTATCTGTAACTGTACCTTTTTGTATCCAGATTACACAAGCCTGTTACATGTAATTCATTACTCCCCAGGCCTGGTTGTAGTAATTCAATAGGTTACCTGCAGTTCCACCTGCTGGACAGAGAACAATACACAGACCCTTCATAGCATGACATAGAGCCAATACAGACACTTTATAAAGGTTATATATGTATATGTATATATATATATATATATATATATATATATATATATATATATAATACAATATGCTTAATTGTAATTAAAATGTTTTGTCTTTCCTGTAATATTTGAGTTTCAGTATCAAGTAGCTTCATAGTCACATTCATGTGAGAGTATACATGCTTCATCCTCGACTAGTTACAAGATAAACTGTTTTGGAAATACAGTAAGCAGAGGTAAGATATAGAAACTGAATGTGTGTGTGTGTGTGTGTGTGTGTGTGTGTGTGTGTGTGTGAGTGTGTGTGAGGAGCTCATAGTGCCACTCCATATTACAGTGTGTCTGTGTCTGATAACAGTCAACAATAAATATCAGCGATAAAGCCGCTTGCTATGTGAACAGAGCAGACCTACGCTGCTGTATTTTAACATCAGTCAGAATGATGGTTCTTAGAGAGTTTAATATGTTCTGAGGTGGAACACAGTGTACAAAGAGAAACACTGCTTTAGACCATCTGAGGAAGCTGAGCCTGTATTTGTCTTTCTGTTGTACTGCTTTGCCATCTTGATCTTACCAGAATAATAAAACTTTAATTAAGATACAGGACTGATAAGTTTAATGACACAATTTTCCCTCTGGTTTGTTTCTCCCCTACATGATATGTTCTATGGTGGCTTATCTTGTTATGTTTATAAATTGCATATTTTTTTTAGGGCTTATAATATTCATGTATCCTAGGTCTGGGCAATACATTGATATTATATCATATCAGGATATGAGACTAGATATGCTGATCCTGGATATCATTCTTTGCCTTTAACCATTACTCCACCTTACTGATGATTATTTATCAAGAAATCTCATTGGGTATTATTTTTTAGAGCACGCTCCTTACGATATTGTCACAATATCGAGGTATTTGATCAAAAATATTGAGATTTTTACTAAGTTTGTCAACACAGGGACATGTGGAAGCCTGAGAAACTAAAGAAAGTTCTCATTGATGTCTCATAATCATGACGTTGGTCACAAGACTTGTGATTTTATAGTTTGAACTTTGTGGACTTGTTGGACCAGAGGACACATTAGACCTGGGAAATATAGCTGAGAAACCTATCATGATAGTGAAGTTTCATATCAGTTGATATTGATAATAACTGATCATGTAGGTTGTGATTGACATGTTGTGTACTACAAGGGCTGGAAGCAGCAGCCTGTACTACTTCAGATCCATAATGCTGTTGGTATTTCTTGCTGGGAGACAAAAATATTTGGGCACTACAGGATAAAAAATGACTTGGGCAAGTAGATTTCTGCACTTTCCCAAGTAGGCAAGTAAAAAAAAAACATTAACATTAACATTGAACATTGTATTACATATCTATAATTCATAAAAACAGACTATGGATTATAGATCAGCACGTGGATCAGTATCATCAGTCTGACATCCAGCTGCTTGTTGTTTTGTTCACTATTTGTAGCTATGGTGAGCTAGTTTATGACACAGACCAGTGTGTGTTAGAGCAGAAAACTCTTGACTCTTATTAGTTAAAGCAAAATTATGAATGCTTGGCTGTGTTCATAAGCCCTCCACCATGTGATCATTCATATATAGCATATTCTACAGTATGTGGTGACGTCGTTCATCTAAATCTGCACAGCATTGTGTTTCACCTCTGTCCCGAGGCGGTGATTTATCTGCACTGACTCTGATAATCAATCTGAGCTAATGAGCTGCTCCAGCCTCACTTGTGATCAACTCATTTTTCTGATCGATATGAATCAGAGCAGCGTTTTCCAGCATGTCAGCTGATGTACGGCAGCACTCATCCACCAGTTTGTTAGCTGTAATACACGCAGATCAGGGTGGGACGGATGCTGACTGTGCAGTTCCATCCTGAAGGTCAGTGTGTGTGTGTGTGTGTGTGTGTGTGTGTGTGTGTGTGTGTGTGTGTGTGTGTGTGGAGCAGGCAGGAGTACCAGTTCATACATGTGATGTGTCAACAGTATGTTATTTTTAACAGTTATTTAAAGAGTCATTTGTGAACAGGTTTTTTTTATTGACAGCAGTGCTTTGTGGGAGTCGGTGGCAGCCAGAACAAACTCGCTGTTGGAAGCTTCCCAGTAACCACAGTGCTGCTCTGTTGGCCTCTGGCAGCTCAGGTGGAGCAGCTACATGTTCAGTGATAGGTCCCTCCAGGATTTCAAGGGCCTTTTTTGGAATTATTGCATGGTTGCAGCCTGAAACGCCTGATTTCACTGCAGTTTTTCAAAAAAAAAAAATTGCAACGCATGTTACAATGCTTTTCAACATTTTTTTTCCAATGAAATTGCGGGACCATGTGAAAATTGACTCTTTTTTTTGCACAATTCATTAAAAATCGTAGGAAACTTGTTCCAAGGAGAACAAACTCTGTCCTGAGTGTTCTAAGTAACCTCACCAAAAAGGCTCAGAATTACAAAAATTAAGTCACAAGGGAAGTCACAGGAAGCAACAATGATTGGTCAAGTTTGCAGAAAAGTTGCAGTTTGAACAAAATTGCGAGGTCGCACAGAATTCACAGGGACTGAGTGACTGATTGACATGCTGTAATTCTGCTTTATTACATCTCAGGTCTTATTTTTGTAGACTTGAACATCAGTTCTATCAATCATTATGACTTTGTACTCACTGTGCTAATCTCTAAGATTTGGGAACACTTCAGCATCACTACAGTAAAGTCTGATGAGGCCCAGAGGCCAGAGACAATCTGGTTTTATCATTTTATCTCGAGGTAAGAATGGAATAAAATGATGAAACCAGAGAAAATCTGGTTTCATCATTTTATTCTATTCTTACCTCGAGATAAAGTGATTCAAATAATCTGTCTGAGCAGTTGACTTGTCGAGGGCTGCAAGTAACATTGTTGTTACTGATTAATGTCCAGTACGTCACATGTCGCTGGCAATCGACCTGTTCTGTTGTCAAGGTATGAGGACGTGTTGCTTAAGCCAGTGAGCCCTGCACTGACCTCTCTGTCTCTGTCTCTGCCCGGTGACAGCGTGTTGACCCCAACAGACACCAAGTGATGCTACAACAACAAGTGGCAACATAGATGGCACACCAGAGTGTAGAGGAAGCTCAGAGTGACTTAATCTCAACTGCGAAACCATAAATGTGGAGGAATTAAAAGGACAGACTCATGTCCATGTTGGATTAGTGTAAAGAAATATAAAGATCGTCATAATGGACGTAAGAGAACTAAGTGCCTGATTAGGGCCCCCAAGAGCAAATAATAAGGATGGATATAGTGTAAAGTGAGACTTTTACACAGGAGACCAGATTTCAGTTCATGGTCAGTTTTAATTGACCAAGTAACCAAGTACAACCCCAGTTACTTAAAAAGTGGGGACATTGTGTGAAATGCAAATATAAACAGAATACAAAGATTTGCAAAAACTTTTCAACCTATGTCCAATTGAATACAGCACAAAGACGAGATATTTAATGTTTAAACTGATTAACTTAATTGTTATTGATGAATTTGATGCCTGCAACATGTTCCAAAAAAAGTTATGACAGGATACGTCGGCTTTTCTTTAAACAACACTCAGTCAGTGTTTGTGAATTGAGGACACTGATTGCTGAAGTTTTAAAAGTGAAATTCTTTCTCACTCTTGTCCTGTGAGTTTGCTCCTTTTTAAAGATTAATAACCATAAAAGGGTAAAAAACATTTGTCTGATGTAAAACACAGAGCTGCAAGGAATAAAACTGATCAGGGGTGTGTTAGATTTACAGCAGGAGTGTGAATGATCAAACATTAATAATACTCAATAGCGCTGGCAGCACTGAGGCAGTGGGGGGACCCTCAAATCAAAGTCTGCTTAGGTCCCTATAAAGGCTTGGGCCGGCCCTGATAAAGATGCCTAAATCCTGCATTGAATCGTAATTGTAGCTGCTCTCTGTGGAACACTGAGCTGCTCTGAACCTTCTTACACCCAGCACAGTGTGGAGAAGAGTCTCACTGTACAAACCAGTGTGCTGGACCCCTGTTGAGCTAATTAGCAGAGAACTGTGGCCACTTCTTTACAGCCTGCTGATGCAGCCATCTGAGGCCTCGTCCTGCTGTGAGAGCCACCATTATTACATTAGAGCAGACACACCACGTCACCCGATTACATAACACACATGACAACCACTAAACCACTGAGAGTGAAAACATATGACTTAACTTACTGTTTTTTTTTTAGCTCTTCTATAATTATAAATCTTGCCAATAAGGTGAGACAACTGGCTCGCATCTGAGACTTCAGGAAACATTGATTT
>JAJHUR010100239.1:1751-20401 GCA_027495735.1 Lutjanus campechanus | reverse complement strand
TGACTTTGCCTCTCTATTAGAACAGGACAGGTTTATAGCCCAGCAACTTGATACATGTTGTGAAAGCTACTTTGAAACTGTTGTTAGCTACTAGCTGGAGAATAGTGAAATACGAAATACTGTTCATGGGAGTTAGTTTATCTGGAACCACACATTCATTGAAAGCATCCCATAACTTATTAAAATAAAATATTGCTACTTCCGTAAACTGCTGTATGGGTGCGTCTGTGCATTCAGCTTTTTACGACCCATATTTACATTTACTGTTAGGTGGCGACCTCTAGTGACTGAAGTAGGATTCATGAAAGTCAACATGGATTCAAAGTTTTAAATTACATTACATACCACGGGACATAAGTGACTGAATTTATGCTTCATCAGCCATAACGTAACATAACGTAAGGTGACAAAATAATAACATACTTATTTTAACCCAAACCATACCAACCAACCACTTTAAAACTAAACCTAACCAAGTAGTTCTAGTGCCTAAACCAAACTGAACTGCTACTTTTTACAATGTAAACAACGTCACGTACAGTCATAGTCACATATGTCGTTCTGTTGTTGTCAAGGTGTTCTCTTGTTCAGGGATAAGGACGTGTTGGTTTGCTATGACACCACTTAATAGGAGAAAATCCTACTGAAAGTAGCTACCCCACTAAGGGTACTACTAATTAGCCAAATTTGTAGTTAACCTCACTAACTGAAACTAAGCTAGTTAAATAATAAATTATTAAAATAAATAAATAAAATATAGCAATGTAGCTCTTAGACTTTCAAAATAAAGCTTGCTGAGAAACATTTCATTAGTTTGGTTAGGTTTAGGCACCAAATGTACTTGGTTAGATTTAGGAAAAGATGGTTTGGATTACAATAACTACTTACTTATATCAATCAATGCTGATTATTGATTTCACATGGAAAACAAACCCCAGTCTTAGTCAGTGTCCTTCCTATGCAGACATTGTGCTCTTTATACTGTACAACCTTCACTGTAGTATAAATACTTTGAAAGTCATGCTGAGTTTCACAAAACATGGACCAATTGTGTTCTTATACACAGATTTAAATATTAAAATTTCTGATTATTTCACGAACTGCTAACCAGCAGCTGGATTAACCACACAAACCCATGGAATCAGTGCATCACAGTCTCATAAAGTTGTCTGAAATGAACATGAACTTTAAAGTGCAGAAGCTAAAGGATAAATCAGACGAACATTGTGACATTTTGGAAATACTGTTTTTACAGCAATCTTACAGAATCTCCAAGAGATTCAGCAATGTCCATTTAAAATCTGTCCAAGGTAACAAAAATGATAAATGCCTCAATTTGGCTCGATGGGTAGCTGGACCCACTCCAGTGTTGTTTTAACATTTTTATTTGTTACTTCCAGTAGGTGCAAAAGTGTAACGTTGACAAACTGTCTCAGTCTCCATCAGTGGGAATGGGACTCAGAGATACAGGCTGTAAAGATGGCCACAAATTGTCCTCACTTTCTGTTATGTATCTACTTTTTATGTTCCTTTCTTTACAAAGCTTGTGTTCTGCTCTCTTTTTTTTATATCTATTTTCCCATTCCCAATCCATTGTGTTGTGTTTGTTTGTTTGAATGTTTTATTACCCTGTACAGAACTCTGAATTAATTTGGATGGAATGGTTCTATACAACTAAAAGATGAAACTTAACATGAAAGTCTACAATCTTTCTCAAAGTCTCACTGAGTTTTAAACCCAACACATCCTCAGACCTACGCAACAGAATAGGTCAATTGTTAATTACTCCAAAACATTATTACTGATGGAGAGTACCAGCAGTGACTAGATTACCAGGCCTCAACCACGTTACATAAGTTACGTGATATTACGGATGTGGTTATGTTGTAAAGCGGTCACAGTTTGGCAGCTTTAGCCGTAAAAACTGCTTGGGTAGGTTTAGAAAAAGATAATTAAAATATGTATGTTATGTATGTGATGTTGGAAGTGACATTACTCAACTGATGTCATGAACACAATGAAACTTAAGCAATATTTAACTTTAAATAACTTTTTCACACAGGACTCAAACCTCGCTCACCTGGGTTAAAGTGTTTGTTTGAACCGTGCATCCACCCGACCTCCTCCATATGGGGACTTGCTTCATACTTCTGCTGTGAAAGTGCAAGCAGCTTATTCTAACTGATATATCCGTTCACTGTTAGGCGCTGCCCCCTGGTGGACGTAGCAAACATGACAGGAGAAGAATAAGGAGCGACAGGAGCACATAAGGAGGAGGCAGGGTGGAGGCATGGCTCAAACAATCGCAGGACTTTGACCCTGAGAGACCCTGATTCGAGTCCTGTGTACGTAATTATTTAAAGTCTTGAGTAAAATTAAACATCCTCCACTGTGTGAGTGACTCGTCTTCTCTGTCACCTGACATACATATTGTAGATGTTTTAACCATAACCAGGATCTTCTCCTAAACCTAACCAAGTAGTTTTTTTCCTAAACCTAACCACACTCTGACCTTTTTAAAACATAAACTATGTGTCATGTGAGTTATGTCGCCGCGCAAGTCGTCGTGCAGTAGTTATTTTAACCCAAACCACGTTCTTTTTCTAACCCCTACCAAGAAGTTTTTGTGTCTAAACCCAACTCAACTGAGACCACTTTACAACATAAACCACATGGCATGATGTCACGTGAGTTGTGTCAAACCAACCCAGAACTTTCACCCAGGAGACTGGGATTTGTGTCCTGTGAATGCAGAGTTATTTAAAGTTTTAAGTAACATTAAAATGTGGCGACGCCTGCGAGCTAGTTCAGGCAGTCAACTTGAGCTGCTACGCCAATCTCATGTGACATACCTCATTCTTAATACTACATACCAAACGCACACTTCCAATCTCGTGGTCTATTTAAACTGCTGAACCTCCCATTTCTCCCTCTGCCTGCCTATGCGTTGTTGCCCCGCACTAGCATTGCTGCCTGCTCTTTCACCCCACCACCATCCCAGCATCCACCTGCAGGCTCCGACGGGGGGTTCAAGATTTGCTCATCACTCCCCTTATCTCTATGTAACTTAAGCTGCGGGGAGTGATGAAGTCGGAGCCTAGACGCCAAACTCAAATCATGTTCTGCTGCTGAATAAACATTCTAAACGTGTTGTTATGGCTGGACGTCTGTTGTGTCACATGTCATACATAAAGTAGTAATTTAAACCCAAACCACGATCTTTTCCTTAAACTAACCAAGTAGGGTTTTTTTTTTGTTTTTTTTTTGCATAAACCTAACCAAACAGCGGCCATTTTACAACATAAACTACGTGTGTCACCTGAGTTATGTCGTTGTGTGAATGATGTCACTTCCGCCAAATGACATACATAACACATTTATTTTCTAACCCTAACCAACTAGTTTCTGTGCCTAAACCTTACCAAACAGCAACCATTTTACAACGTAAACCACACATGTCGCCCGGGTTATATTGTCACGCGAATGACATCACTTCCATCACCTAACATACAGTATGTAACATAGTTCTTTTAAACCAAACCTGCAACTGTTTAACTATGTACACACCTGGTGTACATAATAAAAGTCCAGTCACCACCGGTAATATGTCTTTTGTGAGTAACTGACAATCAACCTATCAACCTATTCTGGTGTTTAGGTATGAGGATGTGTTGTACATTACACTGCCTAACAATAAGCAGAAATAATCTGACTGCACATTCGACCTAGACACTTGTTTTTTTCTGGTGAGGACGGTTGGGTAAACCAGGCCACATGAAATGTAAAAAATAAGCTGGTGTGAGTATTCTATGTTAAATATCTTGTCACATTTGTACAGAGTGTGTGATTTGAATTATTGTGCTGCTCCATCTTTCTGCTGATTGCAGTGATTACAGTGATTGCCAGGAGCAGACAGAACAGACTCTGTGTTCATCCAGGTAACATTCTTTACTCTCCATACACCCAAAACAAGACCAATTCTCAGCGTGCATTCCAAATCCATCATGTTTCTTATCCATATTATTTCATATAGCTTTCTTCTGAAGATATCTGATCTGCATGGATGTGTTGGAAGTGAATCCCTCCCTGCTGACATGCTGAACTTTGCCATACTGTGGTGAATCCCAGTGTCTTCAGACCCCGTGTTCTGCATGTCCGGGGACCCCGTTTTTATTAGAAATGCAAAGCCATGCACAGAAGGCTGTGTTGTTCTGAGAAAAGGCATTTTCTAAAAATACAACACAGAGATCTGGTGTTTGGCCAATTGGATTAGGTGCCAGATCATGCTCATCTCTTCTGAAAGCCAGCTCTAATGCAAAGTTTATTGCTTTTGCATTTTCCTCCAAAATAGCTCATTGTGTTTTTCAAGTGTGGATATAAAACTTCAAGTTGTAATTGTTGCATGATTTTCAGTTCATAAAGTGCAATTAAAGGCATTTAATTGCAGCAAATACTTGTATTCGATGAGAAAGTATGGCCAGAAAATAAAAGCAAACACTCAATATAACAGAGAGCATCTCTGACTCTAAAACAAATTCTCTTCTTTAAGCAAAAGTGAAGTAAATAAACATTTATGGGCTGATATGGTATGGAAACGCTGTAGCAGCGTTCTCTCCACCTCCTCACTCTAGCTCTCTCAGGTCAACAGTAAAAGGATCCGACCCACAGATTGACTTATCTACCTGAATCCAATTTTCATGTTCACTGACTGCAATGAGCGGCTTCATTCCAGGATGAATTACGCTTTTTCTATCAGCTTTTGATAAACAAATCGAGCGCTGCTTCAAGCCCCCGAAAGGAAAAAATGTTGAGCATTCAGCATGAATAAATCACAGGTTAGCAGCACACACACTTCAGGGGCAGATTTTATTTAGAAACCAAGTCATGATACCGCAATCTGTCTGCATGTAGCAAAGTAAAGGCAAAGTTTCTCTCCAAACCAGAGCAACTGTCCTGTAAAATTGTTTTCATTCAGATTCCCTCTCTGTTTGTCCAGCTGTAATCTATGACCTCCAATAACCGTGGCTTCTTATCTCACTCCTCATATAGAGTGCCGGAACACTCATCTTCCAGGAGTGAAAATCCAAAATCAGATGTACATTTTTAATAATCACTAAAAACTCAGCCCTAAAACCCTAAGACGTTAAGCAAAGTTATGCTTAACGTCTGTGGTTTAGGGCTGCAGCCAGTAATTATTTTCAGTTTCAATTAATCTGTTGATCATTGAATGATTAAATAATGAGTTAATATAATTAAATATCCATTACAGTATCCCACAACTCAAGGTGACGTCGTCAAATAGCTTTTTATATCTGACTAACAGTTCAAAACCCAAAGATATTCAGTTTACAGCGATATTAAAAGAGAGAGTCCTACATTCATTTACCTGTGTTGCACTGCAGCAGCCACTTCACCAGAGCGCACCTGTGGAGCGCACAGGGTAGGTGATGCCTGTTTGCTGTTGTTGTAATTTTAAAGGGATAGTTCTCAGAGAAATAAAAAATCAGTCATCATCTTCTCAGCCTCATGCTGATTAAAGGTGAGGTTTAGTTGTTTAGTCCACAAAATACTTCTGGAGTTTCACAGGAAAACAGTGTTGCAGAATCTCCAATGGAAGTGAATGTTGACCAGTTTTCACACTTGCCTCCATACTGCTCATCTGGTGTAATCCAAGTCTCCAAAATGCCCCAACATGCCAAGCTGACTTCAAAGACCTCACTTACACCATGTTTTTAGCCTGAATCTTCACTGGAGATCCTTAGGTTGGAGCCAAATTCACTTGCACATGCACACTGTCTGAACTGGGTGTGTGTGGTGTGACGGTGTCCAAAGTACCTGTTGGGGCTTTAGGAGACTTGGATTATGCTGGACGAGCAGTATGCAGGCATTTTATTTTAGTTTTTCCGTTTCCATCGCCACAAACATCTTGGTTTGTCTTTCCACTGCTTCAAAAACGAGCAACTCTGGTTTGGTCAAAGTAGATCCTTCATTCAAGGCGTGAAGAAGTGCAGAGCGTGGGACGCTGACACTGGACATATGCCCTTAGGACACACACTTTAACTTTCTCTGACTGTCTGAAAATCTAATGTTCACAGATGATGATGAAAGGCATTAACACCGCCCTAATAAGTACTAATAAAAAAGCGCATTTGATTTCTTAAAAATCAAAGGGATTATAATGTTAATATCTTTGTTTTTAGCAGCTTTTAGCAAAGACAAGTGAAATATGTTAGCAGTTTGAACAGCAGCTGGCCAGTCAAATAGCCGCGGGCAGTTCAGTAACAACAAAACCTGGAGGGCCGGGCAGCATACATGTTTATTAGAAGGCAAAGGATACAGTTATAAAGTTGGACAAACATCATTATCAGGTAGTGTGGGTGGATTTTAACAGTTACAGTAATGTACTCCGCTGCTATATCTGCTGCTAAATTTCATGGGAGCTGTAGTTTTGTTGTATACTAATTATTATCTTAGAAAATTGAAAGGAAACTCCAAGAATGTTTTATTTTTTAAGAAATAAGGCGACCCTCAACCTAGTGGAACACCCGCTAGTGAAGACGTGATGTCAGAATGTCTCCACTTTGTCCCATCAGTGATGCGAGTGACTCCACCACACCAGGACATCCCTGTGTCATTAGGGAGAGGGAGAAGACATTGGAAAGAGAGGAATGAAAGGAGCTGGTGGGAAGACGTGAGAAACAGCGGGGGACATGACAAGTAAGAGAAGTCTGGATAATTTACTTTCAGCTCCTGATGGATGAGGTGATTTGGAGCAGGTGACAAGATATTTAGACTGATTAGATGTGAGGACTCTAGGACCATTTTTTGGACCCCATTGAGGAAAGTCCACAATGTATACAGCATTACTGAGATATAAAATCATATTCAAGTCAAAGTTCCATATAGCGAGCGCTGAACGTCTCTCCCTTGTTACTGCACGCACAGTCGAAAGAATGGTGTCTGCTTGTCACGGACTAGGGAATGAGGCAAGACACGAAAACAAAAAAAGATGTTGGCGTATCCCTTTAATTCAAACTTCACACTTCTTTTTCCAATGCCTCTGTTGCTATAGCAGTTGAAGGATTTAGAGTAATTTGAGTGTAACTTTTTATTGGTTCATTTTTTCCATTGTTTCAAGTTAAACCTCAGTCAGTCAGTAAATCTTGATTGTTAGAAACCATGGTGAAGAAATATGTAAAACTAAACAAGATGGTGGACCCAAATGCAGGTGGGATGAGGCAGAAACTGTTCAAAATGTGCAAGCAAGGTCAAAACAAATAAATCCAGCAAAAACAACAAACACAAAGTCCAAAGATCCACATCGAAAGTCCAAGAAATGCAACACTGAACACAGGGGGTGACACAAAAAGATGACAACGAACTGACACAGACACAGAGAAACACAAGGACTAAATAGACAAAGAACTAATCAGACACAGGTGAAACAAATGGCCATCGAAAATGGTGGGAAAAGGACAAAGACAGGAAGTAAAGTCAAGACTCATGAGGGAGGATCAGGACTACAAAATAAAACAGGAAATAACCAGATAAACTTCAAGACCGTGACACATGGTCAAATGTCAACAGAGAAAATATAATATATTAAATAATCTGTCACCAGTTGAACATAATTTACTATTAAATGTTTAACTAGTTAAACATTAAATCTGATATGTATTTGTTCTATTTGTCTTGTGGGTTGAATGTTTGTAGAAACGTGAAAGACATCATTTATTCACCTTGAGAGAGAGACTGAATGTCAGCTGATATATTCTACCCAGCATTCCCCTTGCCTACTCAAGCATCAGTCAGCTACAGAACATTACATTTTGGGAGATCTCGATTTGTGGCCAAGGACAAAGGAGAACAGCTTGTCTGAATGTCACACCTGTTTGAACTGCAAAGGGCTCAATCTTAAGACTCAGTAAGCTGGAACTGGCTGTAATGCAATGCCATTACAGTAGAAAAGCAGGTCAGGGCTGCAGAGGCACAGTTCAAAATGCCACTCTGGGTGAGCTCAAGTCTTTTTACCTCAGTAAACTAAAGGCTGTCCGCTCTAAGTGTTGAGCACAATGTCCTTTCCCTGACCTTCTCTGTGGAAAACAGAAATGCCTCCTAAAGGCCAACAAAGAAAAGAACGTCTCAATAAAATTATAGTTAGATATAAACACATTGGACATATAACATGTATGAAGGTCTTAAAATGATTCATTTAAAACATATAAACATGCATTTATTAGACATGTCCAGACATGTTTGAGCCACCAGAGCCAGAAGACAGTGACAGGATGGTATTTTTTTTCCTTCTGTGTCAGGTTGTTGGAATTGAAGTGAGCTGAAGTGAACTGCTGGGGGATCACTGTCCACCCAAACAATCCTGAACAGAAATCGTGAACATTTTAGTGGTCTAACTTCACAATTCAGAATTATATACTTGCCTGTCTTTTCACATTTTTAGTAAGTATTGTCCAACATTTATAATGCATTTAGAATAAAAAAAAAACAACCTCTAAATTCCCTTTACACAGACTTTAATATTTACACATTTGAAATAACTATTCTTCTGTTCTGGGCATTCTCAGCTGACTTGCTTTCATTACATTTTCTGTTGTACTTATCAGGCACGGAAACTTTTATTCATCATTTGATTCAGCGCTGGAACTAGTTTTGGAACCTCTTAAAAAAATGCATTGTGTGCATCACCAAACACACCAACATTCACACAAATGCAGTATCATCTAGAGACCCTGACAATGACCGTGACTGTAAAATTAATTTAGGCCACAGTTACTTCATTCCCTCTGAACACCACTGAACACAATATAGATAAGAAACACAAGAGCAGTTCATTAAAATCATCATAAAGCCACATTAAACAAACCATAGAAGAGTTTGAATACAAGCTACGCACACAAATGAACGCACACACACCTTCAGAATAGACCTTTTTTTAGAGGAGGTTTTAGCAGCTTTTCACAGTAGAACAAGGACAAGTGAAACTAATAACACTAATGGTGACTCTTAAACATTCCAGTAAGCCATGACAGTGAGTAACTGAACTGCTATCATTGCTATTGGCTCTTAATGCTCTCGTTGTTTATTCACAATTTCACTTTTTAACCATCTAGTTTGAATTGCCGAACCTTAACCATACTGAAGAAAAAGCTAGCGGAGAGCTTATCGATTATGAATATGTGTTTCCTATAAAATCGGACAGATGATTAGAGACTAGTTGGTGTTTACAGTCGCGCTGAATGTGCGTTATGCCCCCCCGCCATGCAGCTGTAGCGGTAAGAGACTAGTCCTGTTGGCTGACTCTTCCCAGATAGAGCTCTGAGACAACGTGGCTGGACCTGGACCGAACACAGCCTCAGATACCAGGCCGGGAATAAAGTAATCAGGTGGTTTTCTTACCAGGTTTGGCTGCTGACATGCTGGGGCCATGTCTGGCTCCAGGAAACAACAAGTGGTGTGTGTTTGGCCCTGATCACAGCAAGGTTGCTGAGCCTGTTGCACGCTAATAGCAGCTAGCGGTTAGCTACCTCAGCGACAAGTAAAGCTATCTGTCCATGAGGAAACTCTGAGCAGCCATCAGGGGGAAAACCATAAAATATTTACTCCATTAAACATGATCCAGTTTCACCCAAATCAATGAATAGTTATGAAGTTGTGCTTTTGTACAAATAGGCCCATAAGTTATACCACTGCGTTTTTGTATAGTTGTAAAGTTTCATTTTTGTAAAGTTGTTAAGTTGTGTTTTTGCATTAAGTTGTAAAGCTGTATTTTGTATTAGTTGTAAAGTTGTGTTTTTGTATTAGGTTATAAAGTTGTGTTTTAGTAGAAGTTGCAAAATTGTGTGTTGTATAAGCTGTAAAGCTGTGTGTTGTGTAGTTGTAGAGTTGTGTTTTTGTACAGGAAGGCCTTGGCCTCAGAAACACTCCAGTCCAGCAGCATCATAAAAAAGAAGGCGAAAAACTTTTGACACAAATTTATCATATGCTCCCAAATAAATGATAAGTTATAAATATTTTTAAATTATTTGCCAGGAAATAACAAACTATTACCATTAAGATGAGCCAAGAATACTGACAAAATACTTTTATTTTGTTGGGCCAGATACTGGCACATAGGTGATGTATAGTACATATGTGATAAAAACACTTAAACATCGATTTTGACTTCATGAGAAGACATGAGAATTCACTAACTTTTTGTCATTTCTGTTTTTTAACTTTACGCTGTCTTTCCTCGTCTTATCTCACTGAAACTAAATGAGATCGTTGACAAATGCCTGTCAGTCCTTTTTCTCTCTTTCTTTCTTTTTCTTTTCTTTGACACTTACAGTGTATTACCATAATAGCCCCTCGGCTCACCTTGCCTGCCTTGTTCATTTTTTTTAAAACTGTGTTGACAAAGGAGCCCTGACAGCCTCTGACACCGGCTGCTTTTCTCTCCGAGATGAGGACACATGCGTTTCCCGGACGCTGGGAGCGCTGAGTGATTTCTAACCTTACCCAGGCAGGTGATGGGCAGGTGAACCTGAAGGCTGCGGATGGCTGCCCTGCTTGGGGTAATTAATGAGTCTCCATCAAACATGCTCCTTGTAGAGGAGCCGGGCCGGCCTGTCAGTGTCCATTACACCGCTGCCACGGACCGGGAGAAGCCCTGACTCGACACTCTGCATTCAAACTGGAGCTGCAAGACTTTCTGAAGGGACTGTGTGGTTAATGTCAGAACAACTAAGAGTACAAAGTGTTTATCTGTAGACAGAGGTACAATATTTCATGTGAGCCACTCAGATTTCCTCTTAGGACATTTTCCACCCTGACAAGCTTTTAAATGGCACGAACAGATGATGGACTGGAATAATCAACGGAACAGGAGCTGAGTAATCGCCCCTCTTAAGAAACTCACTGTTAGATTTAACACTTTATTAAGGCTCCTGGCACACTGCACCGTACCAAGCATTAGCTTACTACACTACAGTCTGCATGTGTGTATGATAAAATAAGATGCATGACATTATATTTCAATTCAGCTTTATTTATCCTGGAAAAGCAACATACAAATATGAATCATAAATAAATGATGAGTAAGGAAACACTATGCACTGCATTTACCAATAAAGAAAATGAGATGTTATGAGTCCTGTTCTACCAAAAAATGACTTTGTATCTCATAATTACAAGATATGTATCATCTAATTACAAGAAAGCTAATAACATGACAGTTTTCTCATTTCTGAGATAATTGTCTTTCTCTCTACATTTATGAGAAAACATTACGTTCTCACGCCCAGTGCTTCAGGTACAGCAGCTTGGTCAGCGATCCTGCGCTTGATGCTGTAGGTTCCTCTCTAGTGTCAGTTTTGCACATGCAGGGCTGTTTAGCAAGAATGAATATGGTAAGTTGAGGTAGACTTTCAAAATAAAGGCACAAAACTTGGTTAGATTTAAGCAACAAAACTACTTTGTTAGATTTAGGAAAAGATCATGGTTTGCATTAAAATAAGTATGTTATTTAGTTGGGGTACACTGTAAAAACAAAAAAGGAAAGTTTCAAGGAAAGATTAAGAATGGATTTTTTTAGTTTTGAGTCCAACTCAAATTTTTAAGTTTTGAAAAAGTTTTACCAACTACTGTGACTTTGAATTTTAAAAAAGTAAATTCACTGAAGAGGAAATATGTTTTAAAAAACAGATAAATCAGGTTCACAGCTCACTGTGACCAATTTTTCTAAAACTCAAACATTCAAGTTCATCTAAAGGAGAAATGTAAATCTCAACTAAAGATCATAGGTCAGCAAAACTTTTTAAAGTTTATTTCAGAAGTTATCAGTCTCTATTCTATCACAGTGTGTCTCAACTTTAGTTTATCATGCTTAAAATCAAATAAGGTGTAAACTTCCCCTGATCTGTGGAAACAAACACTGTTAACTCAAACTATTACTCTCTCATAGTTGTGACATACAGGTCTCTACAAGTTTGAGACAGATGTTATAGCAGATGTGAATTTCACTGATATGCACGTGTCTAATATTTTTTTCTCCTCAGAAATCCCAGCTGATCTTGAAATGTATCCACTATCCTCTTATCACATGTAATTATGAGATACATTTGTAAATATGTTTTTTTTTCTTCTGAAAACAAGGGACATTGTTGCCTGTTGAAAAACCCAGGAGTAAATAATATTTCATCTGTTCATTAGTTTATTTGTCAGAGACGATGCAAGACAAGACTTTCTGTCTAAAGCTAATAATGGAGCTGTTTCCCTGGTTAGACTTTTCTTAAAGAAGTTCATAGCACCTCATTATTACCAAGAGTGCAGTCATCAGATTGAGCATAATAATAAATAGTGACATTCTCACACATGAACATATAAGATTTGCAATATTTACACAATTTTTCAATCATTTTACATGTTTTGCCTGCATGTCCACATGTATGTTTCCCAGTTCATGGCAATACATGTGTATGTACATGTGTCCATGCATGTAGTCGTTATGAGTCTGTATGTTTAAATATGTGTATCTGTTCCTCTGTCTGTACCTGTGTGTACGTCCATGTGCACGCGTGCACGCACAAATCCATAATCATAAATTGAATGCTGGCTAAATTCCATTTAGCTGCTTCAGTTCAGAGTTCTGGTGTTAATCATGGCGTCTCACTGTCACCCTGTCATTCGTGGGACATCTGAACAGAACTGAACCATCGTTAATGTGAGTAACATCTGTGTTTCTTCTACTGTGACAAGTTAACATGTCTGGACCCATTATCAGATACATATCTTGTCATTTTTAGATTTTATTTCATAATTCTGAGAAAATTATTTCATTATTATAAGGTAATTTTCACATAATTACAAGATGCACAGAATATTTTCATGTAATTGTACAGTATGATTTTATATCAGCTGTAAGATTATTTGACATATGCTGTAATTATGAGATAATTTTCTTTAAAAGGTTTTTGTAATTACAATATATTTTACAGTACAATTAGGTGATTGCTTTTTTTAATAAATGTTAAGTTACAGGTCTTGTAATGAAGTCATAGTTACTCATAATTAAGGCATACAGATCCTTATAATTACTGAGACATTTATTTTATAATTGTGAGATCATTCTTTCATAACTATAAGTTTGTTTTCCCAGAACTACTAGATCACAAAATAATGACTGGGCACTTTATACAGAAGTTATGAGAACTAGTCTCAGTTTTTCTTTTTGGGTCAGAGCATTTCTCTACAAATATACAATAAATAAATAAATAAAAACAGAAAGTTGAAGTCCATTAAAAAGCATTTAAAGCGAGACACTGCGATGCGTCTTTGTATAGTCTTACATTTGTAACACCTTTGGTATTTTTGTGCAAAACAAGTCAACCTGAAAGAAACTATTTTTTAAATGTTGCATCATTCACAGCTGTTGAACTTCACCCTGTGTGTGTGTGTGTGGTAACATGCAGGTCCATGTTCAAACCAGCTTGACACTGAGCAGGAGATGAATAACAACATGGCCTGTATGCAGATGTTTCTTCTGACCTTGTGTTCTCAGACTGAGGCAGGCAGGGTGATGGGCCCCGGGGTGGGGCAGTAAAGACAGAAATGAAAATGAAAAGACTGGCAGGGTGGCGCTCAGGAGCCTCTTTTATGCTGCCAAGTTCAGCTGATGTGTATAATTACACAGCACCTGAAGAGATCACATGTCAGTCTTTATAAGTGAACTGAAGTAAGGTGACTTTACTCAGCACTGCAAACCAAACAGCAAGACAGAGCCATAGACTTTATATTAAACAAGTTGTAATCCTGTTTAATAAATGATCTATGGTTGAAGCAAGTTGCACGATGAGTTAAGCGGCTGCCAAACTCCATTCACATTTTGCTCAATTTAACGATTATAAACATCTGCACCCTCTACAAGATTATTATTATATCATTCGGTATTAATTTGAACTCTGATTAATGTGAAACGGACATACAAAACTGTTACTCTGGTCTGGAATGGAAATTTCAAAGAGGGACTAGTATTTATAGCGAGTATTTCAACTAAACATGTGTCCTTGATCTCTGATGACACATCATGGTCATTTTATGATTTATTACACTAAATACATCACAGATTTCTCCCTTGAAGACAGGGGCGCAAGGTGATGTAGATGGAAAAATAATAGCGGAGAAATGTGTTTGGCAACACTTTAAGTTGCTCAACATCCCCCCCAGATACATTCTTCTCACAGTTTTTCATGATTGCTTACACAGTAAAATTAAAAATAACACTCAGTGAAAGGTGACACTCAAGGAGCAAAACCTCAGATCTGCACAACTGTAAACACATTATCAGATTCACACTTTTCAAATCACTAAACACACGTCTCTACATTATACACAGAACATGTCACTTCTTTACACCTGTCAATGCTCTGACTTTTACAACAGTTCAAACAGTGGATCAAACACAGGCTGTCAGGTCTACAGACACTCAGCAGCTTACAGGTTTTTAAAAAAAAAAATCATTGTTTAAGAATGATTTTGAAAACAGGGCTCATTTTGTCAAAACACTACACACAATTCACCAAACCACACACACAAGCAGCGGAACACCTCAGATGTTTTGCAAAATGAAACACTTCATTCAAAACTGTACAAAAATGAGTGAAAACCCAACAGTGTCACCATAAGCACACACACGCCTCATAAGATCTGACTTTATTTGAACCAGTTACACACTGCTGAAACACTCTTTTAACATTTCTACTTTTTTATGAAAAGTCTGGTTTTTTTAGAGATATTGTGAGGGCAGTGGTTCTCAGACTTTTTGTTGCACCCCCCCCCAACCTCACAATTTCTATCAATCATTAACATTAAGTGGGAGTGGAACTGCTTAAAAAAAAAAGATTCAAAAGGATTCATTTCAGTGAAATAAAGTTTAGAACGACAGAATCAGCTAACTTTTATTTGTTTATTTCCCCCCTAAATAAATCATTTTCATTCAACTTTGTTTCACTCTATATTTCTCCCCTGGTCTTCTGCACCCCCCTGCAGCGGCTCTGCCCCCCGGTTTGGAACCACTGTGTGAGGGTAAAGTACATGAACATGTGGATCAAACACAACACAAAACAGTGCTACACACTGATGAAAATATTTCTCTCCACGTTTGGATTTTGCTCTGAAAATCACAACAGAACATTTTAACTAGGATTTAGCACAGAAACACACCAGCAGCATGTGTGGAGACAAAGTAGAAAGTATGAATTACACTCAGGCTCTGATCTACATTGTAGTGATTTCAGAGAGTTTTTTTCACTTGTGCTCATGTTGAAACATCCAAGTTACTGTTACAGCAGCAGATCTGTTGAGGTTGAGCTGATCTCTGTCCAGTCTCTCTCTAAGCTCACCTGCTGTCTTTTTATGGCTCATGTCCTGACTGCAGAGTTCACAGTTAAGCAGCTGAGTGTCTCAACACCTGGTGGCTGTTTGATCCACTGTTTGAATTGTGTTTTATTTTGAAAGGCAGTGTTTTGGAAGGTCAAAGAAGTGACGTCATATTAGATCTATGTTTTTAATGTAGAGAAGTGTGTTTAGTGTCTTGCAAAAAGTGTGAGGCTGACAAGTGTCGGGTTTCACTAACTGTGTGTTATTTCTAATTTTAGTGTGTAAGAAATCATTAATTAAAAAACTGTAAATAGTATATAGCACATAAAGACAGCAACATTTGTGGAGACAAAAACAAAAGTATGAATTACACTCTGACCTACATTGGTACTGATTTTGGAGGAAAGTTATTTTTCACCTGTGATCATGGTAAAGTATCCAAATCACTGTTGCACCAGCAGATCTGCTGATCTGCTGGAGTCTGGACTCTCTGTCCAGACTCTCAGTGTCAACACAAATGTTACAAGATGATCAACCAATGTTGCTCAAATCACATCTGACAAATTTAATCCTTGTCTTCATTGGTCACATCCTCTACTTTTGTTGAGGACAAGTAAACTCTCAGCTGAGAGTCTGTAGACCTGCTGGCTGTCTCTGATCCACTGTTTGAATCGTTGCATTTTGAAAGTCAGAGCTTTGAAAAGGCAAAGAAGTGACATGACGTCAGATTTCTGTGTCTAATGTCGAGACGTGTGTTTGGTGTTTTGCAAAGTGTGAATCTGATCATGTGTTTATAGTTGTGCAGATGGGCAGATGTTTTCCTCCTTGAGTGTCAGGTCTCACTAACTGTGTTATTTTTAATTTTACTGTGTAAGCAACCACAAAAACTGTTAGTGGTGTTAAATGTGTTTTAGCACATTATTGTGTAACTGATTCAAACAAAGTCAGATCAGGAAGCGTGTGTGTGCTGTATGGTGACAAAGTTGGGTTTTTACTGATTATTGTATAGTTTTGAAGTGTGTCATTTTCCAGGGAGAACAAAGCCACACTCTGTTCTGAGTGTTTTAAGTAACGATACCAAAAAGGCTAAGAATTATAAAAATTCTAACAAAATATGTTTTATTTGTAAATGAAGGTCACCTGAGGGGTATTTCACAAAGAAGTCAAGTCTTTTTCTTTGTCAGCACAAAATAATAAAATAAAAGTGCACAGAGCACCGACAACACTGACGAATGAGTTCTTGATTGGTGGAACTCGAGGGAAGCTACGATCATTGGAAATTTGGATATAAATGTCAGCTGTCATCGCCAAAAAACGAGTTGTTGCAGGTTTAAATATTAAAAAGCACAAGTTCTGAACATTCGGGACATGATAGAAAGCTCAAACACTTGAGGGGACAAACAGCATCTGCACATCACAGTGACATGTTGGACAGCACCACCACACATGTGGGAACACCTCTGTAATGTAACACAGGTTGACCCTGTGCTGCAGCCTTCAGTATTATCAGTATTCATGGTCGTAAAGTGAAATCAGTGTGCAGATTCCCTCCCTCTTCTCTTCATCCAATCACACGAGCCCCAGTACATTAAATCAGGATTTATTAAACATCAGAGGGGACTATTAGGAAGTCCTGATGTAACACTTACATGGAACTTGCAAGGGCCACATTTGCTTTGGGATGGGAAGTCTCCCACTGCGCTGCTGTGCAGGGTGGGAGACTGAAGAGACGGGTGACAACAGAGACTGCAGCATGTGGCCAATATCCATGATGAGTGGTGCTCCGTGCTGATTGGCTGCTCTTTGAAGACGTGTCTGGCTGTGGGTCTTTAACCCTGCTTTACCACGTATGCTCCATGTCACATCTCACAGATGCTTTATTCTATCGTGCCAGTTTTTCATGACTTTGTCAGTTTGTTCCTAATGACTTCATTTCAGTATTTTTTTTGTTTCTGTTTAAATCAGTGCTTGTTAAAGATAGCGGTTTATTGGGCTCCAGTCAAAAGCACACAACTCTGTCTGTGTATTTTTAACAGATGGAATTATTTATTGATTGAGTTCATGTTTGCTATGGGTCCTGATCTAAAGTAGCTGTATTACACACTATGAGAGGTGGGGGCTCTGTGTCAGTCACTCTGAGGGAGACACACCTTCAGGTACAGCTCGTTTCCTCATGTACTTTTACTACATGTACATGTATTTTCTTTTTACACAATATGTAAACTAACTGTAACTTTTGTAAAATTATAATGATCTGTTTTTTTATTCACATGATGTTAACTGTTACACATCAGCTTTGATATGAAATACTAGGGTTAATGCAGGTGTTACAGTTTGAATAACCTTAATTCTTATGTTTTGTAGCGCACGTGTTTAGCCTGCTTTCATGTCAAAGTGACTGCTGTGACAAAGGTCTAATACATAACTAATCATGTTTTTGAGAAGAAGTTAAAATTTTGCTATCATGGTTTATTTTTGTTACTCCAGTTGGTGGTCAAAGTATGTTAGTATGATAGAGGGTTAAAGTTTATGGAAAGACAGACATTAACCACACAACACCAACTAAAGTGGAAACTAATGAGGAATCAAAAGTTTTGGCAGTTCCTTAGCAACAGGGTTCCACCAACATTGTTTTAACATACAAGTCTGATGCAGATTATTTTATAATGAAGCTGCTGATTGACAGTTGCAAAATATTCAATACCTTTAACCATGACCACTATAACTATTCATTGTTTTTCAGAGGACTGTACTCTGGAATTAATGACTCCTCTGAAATTTTTACACTTTGCAAAATCCTTCAGTGGGCTGGAATGGACACTTTGATGGGCTGATTATGGCCCAGGGGTCGTATGTTTGGCACCCCTGTCCTATAGGCCTATAGTTGCCATACTGTAAAGGCCATCCTAAGATCCTGTTGAAGGGAACACACTGACTGTTTGTTCAGTGCAGGGGTGTAGTGGTAAATACAGAGGTGGCTAAACTGCCTTATTTCCCCTCATTGGTTGATACAGTTGATCTGAGAATAGATGAGTAAACTGTCAGCCTGATTTCAAAGAGGGGGATAAACTGACTTGATGTGGGTTTATTTCCACTACACCCTGATTCAGCGCTTCAAATGTTGTCATGGATGTATTAAGGAGAAGTGATGCCTTATTCATTCCTATTAAAGTTGCTCACTGAGCAAAAAGAGCCTCTGTGGGGTTCCTCAAGCTGCCATGTTCTTGTGCCTATAGAGCGTGCTCACACTCATGTTGAGAACATGTCTGCCCAAGACT
>JAJHUR010100238.1:0-12605 GCA_027495735.1 Lutjanus campechanus | reverse complement strand
TAAGTACACAAGGAACCTTTTTAACAAGATGTTCTCTGGAGGATCAATTCAATTAGGTTCTTTAGAAAACCAATATAGGCTCCTCAAAGAGCCTTTACTGGAATAAATTATTCATTAAAACGTTAAATAGTTTCACTTAAATTTCAAACTGCCAGGAAAGCACATGACGAATACACCCTGTCTTAAAAACAACCAATCATATCCCTTGATAGTGGAGCCACGAATGAAAAACTGACAGCCAAGTCATGTCTGTGTGAAAACTGAGGGGTGTGACAAAGCATCAGTATTTGACAACCTGGGAATGAGAACAGGCTGACTTGTAAAGCCTTTCTGACAGAAAGTCCCAAAGCCCAACTTCTTCCATGCGCTGCTCCCGCCTTTTCATTTCCTTTTATTTTCTCATCTATCCCCTCCTTCCCTCTTCCTGCTGCCTCCAGCCCTCTGCTCCTCTCTGTCTTTTTATCCCTCCCCACCCTGATTCCCCCTCTTCCCCCCTCGCCTTTGTCTTTCCTTTCTCTTCCATTGTTTTCTCCTCTCTTTTGCCTGAATTCCTCCTTTCCTTTCCTCTTCCTTATCTCCCCTCTATCATCCCCTCCCTCCTCCTCTCCGTTTTCCCTCCTCCCTCCCTCCTCTAACTCTTTAACACACTCGTCAAAGTTGCCTGTAATTCGTTACAAAATGAGTCAAAGCTGGTACAAAAGGTGACAGGGAGCTGAGGGGAGGGGGGCACCCAAAGGTGGCAGGTGCAGGGGGGGAGGTTGCTGGTGAAGAAAACGAGGGAGGTAAAGGAGGAGGAAGTTATGCTGGGAGGCAGAGTAGTAAATTGTTCCATTTTTGCAGGTAATCTAAATGCTAACTAGAGGCAACTTATCACCAGAATGGATTTCCGACCATCTGTTCAAATAACAGGGGATTTGTCCGGTGGCAAGCGCAAGAATGGGATGATGGCGGGAAGATTAGGCGACGGTGACGGCGACGCCGCGCACCACGTCTCTACAGTCGCGGCTTCAGAGGAAAAAAAACTAAAAAAGAAAAGAGAGAGGGAAAAAAATGTATTTTGTGCAAACAAGAACAGATGACGCCCTTACAATTACACCTGTCAGGAGCTCCGCAAAGCAATCGATCTCTGAGGCAGCCGAGCGACGCTCCCTCTCTCTTTCTACTTCATAGCAAAATGATTTTCTCTCTTTTTTTCCTCCTTCACCCTCCCTCCACCTCTAACTCCTTCTCTCTATTCCTTCCCTCCGTTCTCGAGCTCTCTCCATCTCTGTGAGGCACTCTTCTTAAACAATTTGCAGGGAGGAATGTTTTTTTGATACGTGACAAGATGATGTTTCACTTTTCACTCTCTGCTGGAGTGAGGAAGGAAAGGGAGCAGGAGAAGAGGGGGAGGGGAGGAGACATGAGAGGAAAGAGGGAGAGAGAAAAAGGAGGAAGGAAGGAAGGAAGGAGAGAGGAGGGGAAGTGGGCAAGAGAGGAGAAAGATAAGACAAGAGGAAACAAGGAGAAAAGAAAAGGAGGCACATGCTGAAAGGGGGGATGAAGGAAGTAAGTAGAGAGGAGCAAAGGGAAAAAAGTAGAGATGTAAATAAGAGAGAGTGAGAGGAGATAGGAAAGGAAAGAAGGAAGAAGCAAAATGAAAGGAAAAGAGAAAGGAGACAAGGACAGATGAGGGGTAAGAAGAGTAGAGAAGGACATAGAAGAGGAGACAAGATGGGAGGAGAAAAAGACAGAGGAAAGGAAACAAGAGAAGATGAAGAGAAGCAGGCAGGGGAGGAAGAAAGGAAGGAGGAGAGGAACAAGGAGAGATGACAAGGTGAGAGGAAATGAGGAAAGAAGATAAGGGGACAGAAGATGAAAAAAGGGAAATGAAGGGAGTAAGGAGGGAGGAGTAAGGTGAAGAAAATAGAGAAGTAAGACAGACAGGAAAGGAAAGAAAGAAGGAGAGAGGAGGAGGAAAAGAAAACAAGTGATGAGGGAGAGAAGTGACCAGGAGAGGAAGGAAAGAAGAAGACAAGATGAGATGAAAGAAGGGGAGAACAAAAGGAGACACAGGATGAAAAATGGGCAGGTGAAGGAATGAAGTAAGGAAAGAGGAGCAAAGGGAAGAAAGAAGTAAATAAGAGATGTAACAAGGAAAAGAAAAGGAAAGAAGGAAGGAGTAAGAGGATGAAAGAAGCAGAAAGGAGAGGTGAAAGAGACAGTGGGTGGAAAAGAGGGAAGCTTGTTTTCTTAAAAACATACTCGAACCGATCAGTTGATAATCAGAGTAGTTGCTGATTAATTTAATAATGGATTAAATAATCAATTAATTCGATTAATCACTGCAGCTCTAGACTGCAGTACCCATTTTTGAACACCAGGGTGTTACATATTTCACCTTTAAGAAGATGAGGAAGAGGAGGGAGAGGGGAGAAGGCGAGAGAGCAAAAACTAAAAAGAGGAAAAAGCGAGAGAGCGGAAGAGTAATTAATGGAGAGAGACAATGAATGAAAGAGAGAGAGAGAGAGAGAGGGAGAGAGGGATGAAGGGGAAGAATAGTGGGGTGACAGAGCGTGCAGTTTACTGGCCCAGGAAGTGTTCTCAGGCTGCCGGCCAATCGGCTTGGCTCGCTCCCCCAGTGTCACTAACAGCCCATTGGCCAATGAAAGCCGGCCTTTATTCGCCGTTTCAATCAGCGGCTCACACCATCAAAGAAGAGCCGTTTATCTTTCCCTTCCATCGCCCACACACACACACACACACACACACACACACAAGTTCCCCCTCTTTCTTTCTATCCCTCTCTCAGACTCTCGATCCATCTCTCCTCTTTCCTTTTTCTCTCACTACATCTACAATTTGTCTCTCTGTCTCCAAAAATGCCTCCACACAATAAAAGAGGACAAATAAAACCTCCAGGTTCAGACAAACTGAGTCTAATTCTTTTTCGTTTTCCCTTCCCTCTCACAAAACTGTGGCTGAGTGTCTCCTTCCTAAACCGAGCCTTGACTCGACTCCCCGCTTTATTTATTTGCCCTTGAACAGCACAGTACTCACAAGAACATAGTTTTTGCTGCACTTTAATATCGAGTCTTTTCTACCTTAAATAAAAGACTAGAAGGCCTTTTATCTCCTTTGCAAAAGGTCTCAAATCCACCAGAAACGACTTTATTTTCATTAATTTCTCCCTCAGCAGAAAATCTAAGCTGCACCTTCACAAAGACCTGCAGTTCACCTTAAGAAACTGGGATGCAGAGGGACTCACATCCTCTTTAACAAAGCAAGAATTAATTTAAAGGTCAGTTTCACTCCTATGAGAAGGTCATATACCACCTTAACAGCAGGTCAGCAACACAAAGCTTTCTTCAGATTCACAGCAGACTAGGAAGCCAGATTCCACCTTAACACAGGACCTCCTGCACCTTAATAAAGATATATGTTTCACAATTTTAATAATTTCCACCTTCCACCTTAACAATGCAATAATTTATTATTCCAAATTCAAACACCACCTCAACAAAAGGTTGACGACACAAACCTTTGTTGAAATTCACAATCAAGCAGAAACAGATTCTCCCTTGATGTACCTGCTTTACCTAAACGGCACCCTACATTATTGTCAAAAATATCAAAATGTCAATAAATATTGATACAGAATATTTGAAATGCTTTTGATGTTCATTTTTAAAAAATAAAAATCAAATAAATAAAAAACTGTATTCCGCCAGTGCAAGTTAATTTTTCCACATTGAAAACAGTACACTATTTTTTAAGGCATTGTATCGAAATTAGAAATTGCAGAGTCATGATAACACCACCCTACACTACCCCACTATGTCAAACAACAGCCCTGAAGGCCTTGTATCTACTTTGCCAAGAAGGGTCTCAAATCAGTCTCAACAAAGCTTGAATTTACTTCTGTATTGGCAGAATGTGCAAATAAACCAGGAATAAAGGTCTACACTAGTAGTAGGAAGTCCTTTGACTTTCGTATGGGAACATGTACAAGTTCCAGGAAAGCGAAGTTTGGCAGGACATGTTGGAGGTCGCCCTGACATTGGATACTATCCAATATCAGAGAGGGAAAACATCCCCAGTTACATACAAACTTACTTTTTTGATAAATGCATTAGATCATGGACACACACACACACACACACACACCCATACACGAACGCACCTACTATGATGCTGAGTTACTGAGATGTACCTGTGAACTGAGATTTAAGTGATCTCGTTGGCTGTTACTCCTCATCCCTGTTCTCCACGTCCTTTATTTCGTTTTTTCTGAAATTGGGTAATTGATCATTTCTTCCATACCACCTTAACAACAGGTTGGGAACAGAAATCTTTGTTCAGATTCGGAGCCAAACAGAGATCCACCTCAACACAGACTTTCCTTAAAAAAAAAAAAAAATCTGAAATAGATTCTACTAGGTTTGGGGGGTAACTTTCATCAGGGTATATGACAGTTTTTGTAAGGTATATGACAATATTTATGTAAAAAATAAACAAACAAAATTGTAAAAACTGAAACTGCAGGTGATAGAAGTCATTTCAGCATGTATGACTTTGTCCAGCCTACAGTTCTTCTATCTACAATTAGCTTGTCTTGCTGGGTTTAAACACTTATGGCACATATAATAATAAACAGACAGGAAATAAATGTCCTTCTTTCATAGATTCTTGCTGGAGGACTCGATTACACTTTGCCACAGTGGACAGCAACACATCAGTGGAGAGTCATCAGTGTTTTATTTGGAAAATAAATTGTGATTCCCAAGCGAGGCAGAAATGGCCAGCCAATTATTTATTTACTGGCTAAGTATTATTAAGTATTATTACAACTCATATTTATCTTTATTATTAGACTGCGACCTCTAGTGGCTGTAGTAATTATGATGGAACCAGAGGAGGAAGTCTGTGAAGAGGTCAGGGTGGATGGACGGGTCAAACACACCCAGACTTTCACCCGAGAGAAGGCTGCTTTAATAGTCAGCAGTGGATTTTTGTTTCAATTTACATAACTTACTTAAGTGACATCATGTATGTAACGTAACTTCACTTACATACCTAATGTTCTTAACCAAAACCATGATCTTTTCCTAAACCTTACTCAGTAGTTTTGGTAGCTAAACCAAACCAAACTGCCAAGTTTCAAAATATTAACCAATGGAGATCCGGTACAATAAAGGTCCAAGACACCTGCCACAGGTAGAATATATAGACCTATTCTGTGTTCTGCTAAAATCTACATCCACAAGCTGTTTTAATAAATTATTGAACCTTTTTTCTTAAGTGAAGCTATATTTGTGAGCTATTTTAAAAGATTTACATCTTCAGGGACCAGTGGGCTTGGAGCTGAGAGCAACAAACAGGAAGTCAGACTGAGTCAGACTAATATGTTGGTTTTTAACAAAATAAAAATATATGATGCCAGATGTGGAAAAGATGCTAAATCTGTGCCTGTTACTGACTGGAGAGTTACAAATATTTCAGCTCACTGCAGCGTCTCTGTATGATGGACCGGTGTGAAGTAGTTCAGTATTTCTGTTTACTCTTGTAGTTGTTACTCCTTTCCATCTCCTTTTTCTTTCTAATGTGCGTCATTACTCAGCGCTGCACCGACTGGAAGACGCACAGTCTCCATATTCACCTGTTTACCCACAACACTGAGCCGCTTTACGACTCGCTGCATAAACCCATGAATCAACACATTCACGTCCTCAAAATCCATCCTCTCCTTTCCGGTTCCAGTACGGTTTTGGAGGTTTAACTCACAATAAATGGCTTCCTGTCACAGTCCTGGTGTTTGAGACCATATAGTATGTGTGAATGCATGGCGGAGGTTAATGTGGAAAAATAAAGGAGAAGCACGACGACGTTGTAGCCAACTGTGGTCTCAGTCAGGTGAGCAGTCAAAGAAAACAAAAACGATGTGATAACTGACTAATAAATTTGTGATAAATTATTTCTTACGGCTTCTTATGTATTTTGCAGTGATGTTACAGTGGTGACAGTGGCGTTCTGTAGTTGACCTTTGACCTTTTGATTTCCCTTCAGTTTCATGTGATAAGATGTTAATGTCACACAAAATTCTGAATCAAGTTTTATGAATGCTAAGAGGTGGAAAGATGATGAAGGAAAGCCAACGAGAAAACCAGGAGTGAAGCACTTTTCTGTGTGTGTGTGTGTGTGTGTGTGTGTGTGTGTGTGTGTGTGTGTGCGTGTGCGTGTGTGCATGTGTGTGTGTGGTAGTTTCTTAATCTAATAGCATACAGAGGAAATAGAGCAGAGCTGGACATCCTTGACACACACTGACTCAATACCAAGACCTAACACTTTATCATCTGCAGTACCTGGACATGCTGTCTGTGACTCTGTGTGTGTGTGTGTGTGTGTGTGTGTGTGTGTGTGTGTGTGTGTGTGTGTGTGTGTGTGTGTGTGTGTGTGTGTGTGTGGCCCTGGGCGCTGTGAGGATGGGCAGTAGTTATTAACCTGCTGCCCAATTTCTGTCACGGCTGCTTTGTGGCTGCGAGCAGAGAAGTTGAGTGTGTGTATGTGTGTATGCGTGTCTGTGTGCGTGCGTGCATGCGTGTGCGTGTGTGTCAACTGTGGAAGGACTCTTCCTCAGTGAAGTTATTACCAGAGCTCCACTCTTACAAATGACTGAATGAATGCCACTAAAGCAAGTGTGTGTGTGTGTGCGTACATTTGTACAAAACACGTGGTGACATTGTGCTATAAAACTACTTTTAAGTAAAATAAATCAGTATATGTTTATCACAGATGACAGATTTCTGATATGCAGAAAATAATAATAATTCAATTAGCAATATTTAATATTTCATCCAGGTGATTTTGTGCAATAATCAGATGTATTATCATCATTCTATGTGCATTATGAATGTTTCCTCAGTGCAATGATGCAAAATCAACTGCCGAGTCCCTTAATATTGTTCCTCATTTTATATTTTCTCTGTTTAAATTGTTCATATTTCCTCTTGCTTATATTTTTATTTAATTTTTCATTTTTGTTATTGATACTTCTTTATAATTTTGCATGCCACTTTGATACAGTAACACTAAATTTTCCCATTGTGGGACTAATAAAGGAAAATATTTCATCTTACAAAACCACACAAACGTTAAGTAATTCATAAACAGCTGGACAGAGGAAAGGAAAAAATAAATACTGTGCGTAAAGTGTGTCTGTGGTCAGTTTAAAATCATAGTTACAGTAGTTTCATGAGACAGTTAACTGCAAACCTGAGTCATCAGGACTGTTGCTATGGTTACCTGCAGTTCAATATACATTCAGCACTGATTTTAAACTGTGGTTAAACTGTGGGACAGAACTATGTTAGAGGCGTCTGCACATATGATATTACAGAAACTCGGTAGCCAATCAATATATAACTTTTGAGGCAACTTTAAAAATCAACTTTAAATATTTTTATCTGCATTAATAGTGAACCAACTCTTGTTAAATGCATTATTATGAGAATTAGGCCGGGGCGATACAGCTGAAAAACCACAATAATCAACCACGAAATCAAGATAATGAAGTGAAGTGATAAAATGAGTTTGTTGTATTATCACTGGTCTGTATAGACAAAATAAAATATCACAATATTTATATATTGATATTGTGATAATAATGTAGAGATGACTAGTGGTGTCGTATCACGATACAATATAATATCAATATAGTGCCCAGCCCTGAGGAAAATAGAGAATCTACGCAGACTATGTCACACACTGAGTGGCATTATTAACTCAGTAAAATTATTTTATGAACAAACATTTCTGGATACGATTACTTTTTATACGTTTTGTCTCAAAAATGCAGGTGAATTTTGTAAACTGTTAAACTCAACACATCCTCATCGCTACATGACAGAATAATTTGACTGTCAGTGACTCTCAAAATGACACATGGGTGGAGAGCACCGGCAGCTGCTGGCTTACCAGACTTTAACTATGTTAAACAAGTCACACGTTATGAAACGTGTAAAAATTGTTGCATTTTGGTTTGGTTTGGGCATAAAAATTACTTGGTTAGCTTAAGGAAAAGATTATGGCTTGGGTTCAATATGTAACAAGTCGTGTAAGTAATGAAAGCAAGCAACTTAAAACTTTAAATAAGTCAATGATGCCTTTTTGTTTCACACAGGACTCAAACCTTGGTCTCCTGGGTGGAAGTCTTGTGTTTGTTTGAGCCATCCATCCATATGCAGACCTTCTTGCTCCTTATACCGTACTTCTCCTCCCGTATATACTACAGCCATTAAAGTTAAATATGAGTTGTAATAAGCTGCTTTCACAGACAACCTAGAAACGTTCTGGTGCGGACAGGATGGTTAAACTTGAGAGCTATGAAACAGGTTGTTCTCAGCATTGATGGAAATCTACTCTCCGGCAACCTGTGACTGACAAATTGCCGATTTGTTATTTTTAACAGAAGGCTTTCACTCTCAACTAGCAAAGCGACTCATGACCGATTACAGTTTCAAAGATTTTATCCAAGATCCAAGACAAAACTGACTCAGAAAAACGTGCAATTACGAATCAATCTGCCTCTTCAGCACCACGGACAGCACCAGCACCATATTTTTATCAATGCACTGACTGAAATTCAGAGCCATGGTCAGTACCACAGATTCAAACTTTAACAAACCTCAGTCAAAGAATGGATCAGTGAGTAAGGCAGACTGGATTAACCTGAAAGAGTTAGTTCTTCATGTATGGTTAAGGCTTCAGTAAGATTCATGTAACATTAAGGCCAAAATGCTTTGAACCACAATCCAACCAGAACTTCTGCAACTCTAAGAATTCACACTGGAACATGGGACTGTTTTTGACAAGACTCTACATGTTAAAACGTGCTGCAGTATCTGATCTTCAATCTTCCATCAAACCCCCGAGGAGAAAAATACTTTATCTGAAGATTATTTCAAAACTCCAGGGAGCACATCTGGGAAAATAAAGCAGAAAAGAGAAAATCTCTCTCTGACATGTATCATTCAGCGGCTCTAAATTATGAGAATCCAGCCTGTACAAACATTATCGTGTCCGCGGAGGACTTCGAGTTCCCTCCCGTCCTTGAGAAAGCCGCAATATTAGTTTTGATTTGCTGCTATCAATCATTTCGAAAGAAAAGCTGTCACACTTTTTCAAACTGACAGAGATGAAACTCAGTGATCCAAATGCAGATCTCAGGCAGGAAAAAAGTTGAAGACTGTCAGCGTTATAAAGATTTTATCCCCAGCGCCTTTGTGAGTTTAGTCACACGAACATCGCCGATATATCAGTCTGGCTTTGAGCAAAACTGTGTGTGTGTGAGTGTGTGTGTGTGTGTATGAGTGTGTGTTTTGATGCTCCCATAACCATTACGTGCCACAATGGAGCAGAAAGGCTGCCGGTTTATCTTCTGATCAATGCTGCGAGCTGTCAAACACACACACACACACACTTACTCTCACCCCCTCTCATTCGCCCCATGCACACTCTCTAACACACTCTCGCTTAAACACACACACACATTTACTCAGACCCCTGCAGTGAAAAATGTAGTCATGTGGATTGCGTTTGTGTGTGTTTTCCCCCTCAAACAGACTGTCAGGCTGTCAGGCTGAAACGTTCTGACAGACTCGGCTGGAGGAAACTCAGCGGCGTCATGGAGACCAGCGAGAGATTAAACTGCATAACAAATGTCCATTTACACTCCAAAGCCTCCGGTTAACATTCAATTCATCTCGACTGATGTTCGACACCCGAGACCTCGACCGCTTCAACACTCATTAACATCTGAATTATAACAGGTTTATATTTCTGTGGCTCTTTTGTCAGGATGTTTTGACCTTTGACCTGTTCAGCATTGGCTGTTGAAATATTTCCAATGAGATGGGTGTGATGGAAGGTGCTCTGACTGGAGCTCAAGTCTTGTCACTTTCTAGAGTGAAGACTAAAGTCTTTGGGAGCAAGCCAACTCTCAGGTGAACGGCAAAAAGTTCAAGTTATTTCTTCAGTCCTGTCAAAGCAATCTCAAGTGAAGTCTAAAAGCCCCGAAGACAAGTCGAGTCTTACCAATAAAAGTCCAAATCCAGTCTCAAGTTCTGTCAAAGCAAATCAACAAGAAAAGTCCAAGGCAAGTATCAAGTCAATCACAAAAAGTCAGTTAGAAGTCTCGTAAAGGAAATTCGGAAGTCAAATCCCAAGTCTTGTCTAAGCAAGTCTAAAGTCAACCAGGAAGAGTCTAAGTCACGTCTCAAGTCCTTGACAGCAAGTATCAAGTCAATCAGAAAAACTTAGATATACATCTTGTCAAACAAATTCAGGTCTCAAGATATTAAAGGCAAGACAAGTCTCAAGTCAAGTCTAAAGTCAACTGAGAAAAGTTCAAGTCCAGTCTAAAGTCCTTGACACTAAATTTCAAGTCAATCAGAAAAAAGAACAGATAGTCTTAAGTCCTTGAGGGCAAATTCAACCGAGAAAAGTCTCAAGTTCTTAAAGGCACGTCAATTCTCAAGTCTTGCCAAAGCAAGTCTAAAGTCAACTGAGAAAGTCCAAGTCGAGTCACAAGTTGTTTATAGTATCAAGTCAGTCAGAAAAAGTTAGATTTAAGTCTTGTCAAAGAAAGTCTCCAGTCAAGTCAAGTCTCAATTCAACTGAAAAAAAAAAAAAAATCCAAATTAAGTCTCAAGTCTGACACAATTTTTAAGTCCTTCAAGGCAGGTCAAGTCCCAAGTCTTGTTAAAGCCAACCGAGAAAAGTCTTAAGAGAAAGTGTTGGGTCTTGTCAAAGCAACCCTCAGGTCTGAAATTCTTGAAGGGCAAGACAAGTCTCTGATCAACGCAGGAAAGTCACAAGTCTGATGTCAAGTTTCAAGTGAACTCAAGCATCATGTCTTTTGAAAACAAGTCTCAAGTCAAGTCTCTGGTCAGTGAGGGCAAGTAATTCTCAGTTAATGAGAAAAAACAACCAAGTCAAGTCTCAGGTCCTAGAAAGCAAGCATCAAGAAAATCAGATGAAATCAGATGTAAGTGTGGTCAAAGACTAGTTCAAGTCAAGTCCCAAGTCCTAGAAGACAAGTAAAGTTACCGTTCGAGAGAGAGAAGTCCAAATCAAGTTTCAAGTCTTGTCCAAACAAGTCTCAACTCACTTGAGGAAAGTTTCAAGGCAAGATTCAGTTTTTGCCAAAGCAACCATCAGTTTCCAAGTTCTTGAAGGCAATTCAAAGCTCAGATCAACAGAGAAACGTATAAAGCCAAGGCTCCAGTCTAAACAAGTCTCAAGTCTTTAAGGGTATGTCCAACTTAAACCACAAGTCTCCATAAGCCAATTCCAAGTCAAGCTGCTAATTTTGCAAGTCAAGTCTCTAAATTCATGCAGACAAATCATGACAAATTATTAGCTATTCATTCGTTCTCTCTTATGTGGAAGCAAACAGACCCAGAGCAACATTTTCATCCATGTATCCAATATTCACTCTCTTTTAGCTTTGGTTTGGCGTCCACCACCTCCTGAGAAAATATATAACTCTTTACATTATTTCCATAAATATGCTCACATGCAACAGAAATCTGTTGAAGGACTCGGAGGAGAAACTGAGCCCTGCATCAATTCACAGAGTGACTTTCAGTAAAACTAAACTATGCAACTAAGAAAATGTCAAAACAGTTGATGTATAAATGTTTTCCTAAAGTGGTGGGAGCACGTTCCACGTCGGGATGAGAGACGTCGTCCTGAAACTAGGACATCTTCTGCCACCAGAGAGGCTTCAAACGGCTGCTCACACTGACAGTCGCTCTCTACATCTGTTCAGAGCTGCTATTCACACACACAGAAATACACAAGTTGACGTCAGTCCAGAAGTGCTTTTGTGCAATTAATCTATACTGCTGAGCGCACACACAGATGCAGACACACACACCGCTATCACGCTGCCAGCGCTGCTGCAGACTCACCAGGTGGAGAGTTTGCCTTACAGCGGTGGGGAACGCAGCCAACACTCAGAGTCCCTTTAAGATCTTCTGCCTCGATCTGTCGCTTTTTAAAGGGGAAGGAGGGAGTTAAAATCCCCACAGTATCCCCGCTTCATTGAACGATAATAATAACTTTAGATTTTGTTCAGCTGAAAGTTACTAAGTGGGAGGAGAGTGGTATGTCGAGAGAGCAGAGAGGACGTCCTTCAGCTGCGTGACTGCAGATTGAAATCCAATAGCGCTCAAACTGCTGAAGGATCTTTGAGAAAGACTGAATCACACCATGAAAAATGACCTGTGACCTCACTGTGAAGAAAATATTTTTCCACTTATGGATAAATGTGACAACCAGTATTTTTTTTTTTTTTTTGCCAAAAGATCTGCTCTGATTACGGGAAATCTTGTCACTTGGACCAAAGTCCAAAGACCAAACTCTAGTGAACAAAGTCATTTAGAATCAAAGAGAACAAAACAAAAGAGAACATATAAATAAAGACGGTACTAAAAGCTGTATGCAAGATTCAAAACATTCAAAATCGTCCTATTTTTGGTCATATTATCAAAGCTGCAAAACCTAAGTCAACGTGGCCACAGTCAGAAGAATGATGTAAATTTAAGAGCAAACTGTCCCACAGA
>JAJHUR010100236.1:0-18581 GCA_027495735.1 Lutjanus campechanus | reverse complement strand
TATCCATCCCCTTGATTTGTTGCCTTAACCCTCCCCTCTCTCTTTACTTTCTCTTCTCTTTCATCTATCTTTTCATCACTCTTTGTGTCCCATCTGTCTCCATCCAGAGGCCCCGACTCCAGACCCGAGGAACCCGGTCTCCAACGTGACGCTCTCTCCGCAGCAGAAGGAGGAGCTGGCCAGGATAAAGAGGAAGCAGATGGCCAACGCCGTCCATTACATCTGGGAGACGGGCGAGGACAAGTACATGCTGCGCTACTTCCACACCGGCTTCTGGCTCTCCTGTGAGAAGCACAATGAAGGTTGGTGATGAGAGCAGAAAGCATGAACGATGAGAGAGACTGTGGGTCTAAATCTCTACACATCATTTAAAGTGAACTGGGCTTCTGGTCAGACAGAACTTGCACCTCATGTTGATAATCTTCTCCTTGTAAAATAAACTCCAAATCACTACTTTAACATTGCAGCTCTTTCCAGCAGTTTACTCTAAAATGTTTATTGTCAATCTTAAGATAACGTCTGAATTTTCATTTTTGGGTGAACTATACCTTTAGATCAAAATGTTTAAAATGTTAAATCATTTTGTTAAAATCAGAGCAAGTGCGGGAAAGTTCAGTTCAGTACCTGAAATATGTTTACCCAAGTTGAGGTACTTTATTAGCAGGAAAAGTAATGTGATTACAGGAATAAGTTCTTTAATATTGCCTGATTGATTGAGCAGTAAGTTCCTTCTGACAGAACTGTAATATTATGGAAGAAGTATTGAAATCTTTTACTACCTTTAACAATATAAAAAATACTGCATCACAAGTAAAGGTTCTGCATTTAAAATCATACTTAGGTAAAAGTACATATCAGGAAATATACAAGTTAGAATGAAGTGGGTCAGTTGTCAGTTGCTGTTTGTAAAAGCACCAGAGACATAGTTGACTGTTGAGTCTCATTCCCAGGATGTCAGATACCGAGGTTTTGGGTTGGTAAAACATCACAAGAACAGCAAAATAATGAGAAAATACAAATGGAGCTGCTGCACCCCCACTATTAGACTTATAGGAGCAAAGATGTAATAACTATTTTCAAACATTTGAGCTAGTGTGGATCAAAATAGTTAATAAATAAACAGTTTCATGAGTCTGTGTTTAATTCTGCATTCATCTGCAACCAACCAGCACCTATTTTAGTGAGAAATCATGATATCTGAAACTGTTCTTCTCTCATTCTCACCGTCTTCTCCCACTAAAGTAGCGCAGCTAACCAGCGGATGTTGCTCTTGAGTTCAGATGCAAAATCCAAAGTGGAAAGTTTGTACAGAAATACAGTTCACCTTTATGGATCATAATGATGCCGAATTGACAAGAAGACTTGGGACACATGATGCCTTTTATCTTGTGTTTCTAAAGTTATGTGTTTTTTTTTTTTCTGGACACTTATAGAAATGGTAGTATGCCAAATTTCTTAAAGGGAGTTTGGTGTAAAATTTTCACAGAGGGTGCAGGGAGCTGTTGTCAACTAAAACTGTTAATATGTATATTTTTCAAACATTTTTTCATCACTGTAGAAAAAATATTACTACAATCAGGCACCCTCCACTTTTACTATAACTAGGCATCTGATTGCTGAACAGAAATCACTGTAAACATGTCCGGTGTGTCAGTTCTTTCTACTGTGTTTCGCTGTACCGTTGCTGTCGATAAGAATGTGTTTTAGTCAACATCGATGATTTGCAGTTAAGCCTCTCATTAGTACTCGCTAAGGAGGATAATTTTCACAAGGCTGGATTATTGTAGCCGCAGAATTAACAGGCAAGTAAACCGAGAGCCGGTTTGTATGAATGAGAGTCACAGAATGATCTGCAGGGAACATCTGTTAATGGAGAGAAACAGCCAAAATATGTTATACTGGAGTTACTGGAAACACAGGTGAGCCACTCAGAAAGCTGTGCATGTTTCAAATCCTCCTCAAAAGTGAACAAGAGACCACGCACAGAGCAAACTCAAATATCATGAGGACAAAAAGCAATCACTGGGATGTATTCTTCCAATAAAAAAATGCTGTGATTGTTTAAATTCCCTTAGGCAGGTGAACTATGGGCTTAAAGCTGTTTTTAATTCTATTTTTAGGATTTATAATGGTTAAGATGAAAGGTAAAGATTCAGCGTGATGTATTTAAAGACAGAAAAGTAGCATTTTACTGCAATCTACGTAACTCTAACTGTCCATCTTACTGTTTTTCCAGGTAATGATCAAGAGGAAAAGTGTCGCAGTTTCATTGAGTTGACGCCAGGAGAGACACAAGGTTGGTACGCAAGAACCAAACAAAGAATATCAGCCTGTCCTCACCATAAAAACAGACATATAAGTCATCTTTACAAGCAGTTTATATTGTTAGGTGAGAAAGTCCATGTAGAGAGGATGTCGGGGTGGATTGACGGGTCAAACAGACTTAGAGGTAGTCTGACTCACCAGATGTGCACTGCTGGTCTAAGTCCTGCCACTGGTCGCTTCCTCCAAGTGGCATTATGACGTCTGCATCTATGTTTTCAAAGTCCCCTGGAAACAACAAAAAACTTCCTACCTACATGCAGCCTACATGCTAGAAACGGCATATTAGCGCCTGGGACGCTAAACGTACGAACAAACCTAAACAAGCTAACAGCTGTTACCAGTGACAGCAGTAGTGTAGTCACCTCCCGACGCGCAAATGTTCCACCAAACAAAGTTCCCTCTTGACACTTGTTTTGCAGCAGCACTGTCGCTGCATCCTGGGCTTAGCTCCGCCCAAGACATTTGTGATTGGTTTAAAGAAATGCAAACAAGGTAGGGCCTTTTTTCGTCCATAGCGGAACATGTATGTGTGGAATCAGATGTTTCCCCAGTGCTGAGTGCTGTGGAGAGACATCTGGCTATGCGAGACTAACACCCGGGAGACTGGTGTTTGTATCCCGTGTGAAACCATAAATCAACGTTTGGTTATTTCAAGTTATTGAAGTTTTGTTACATACATCATTTGCGTCACATTGCGAATAGCCTACATTTCTTGGCTTAACCCAATGCCACTACCTTTTCCTAAACCTAAGTAAGTAGTTTTGTTGCCTATGTCTCACCAAACTGCTGCCATTTCATAATGTTAACGATAAATTTAACATCAAGTCTTACGTCTTTCGTCACATACTTTAGGTCCGGGCCAGTTTCATCGGTACTCTTCAGCATAGGTGCCTGAGAACTGGAGCAAGTGGAGCACATGCATCTCCATTGTTCAATTAGAGCAGAGCAAGGTTATGGTTTTGCTACCCCACTTTGTGTCTTTTTGTTGTGATTGTCCAAATGATCCAGACATTTCCCAAGGTAAAGCTTTCTGTTTGCCGAGCTGTCGTTTAATTAATTAAGCAATTTAATTGTGATTGGTTCAGCTGTTGCAGAGCTATGTGATATGATTGGCTGAGAGAGTATGTAATAATCACAACACACACTGATCTATATTCACCTTCGTCCAGCCGTTTTACACGTTGTGCTGTTGCACATTCACAAGCCAAAATAGAAGGTGTGGATGGAGACAGTATTTATTATTCAAATTCAAAATTAAACTGAGGTTACCGTGCATGTATCATCACCATTCATATCTATACAGCTAATGTGTCTATGACTATTGTTTACAGGAGTTTGCAAGGTTTTCATAGGTCTAGTGTCTTACTTGTGCTCTCAAACTGCACTAGATTGATGCATTTAACTTTAAAATATACAAAATTTTCTTCTGGGGGAGCAGGCCCTCAGCTCTCAAGCATTTATATATGTCGTTTTGGGTGTCACTGGCAATCGACCTACTCTGTCAGTTAGATATGAGGACACGTTGGCAAATATACTCTACTTAAATAAAATGTGTTCTTTTCTCACTCATGCTTCCAGGTGTCCTCTGGCTCTCAGTCATCAGTGAGTTCATGTACATCGGTCTTCTGGCGATGGGTTTTCTGCTGATGTGTGTGGAATCGATTTGCCTCTGTGCCAAGAGGGAGATGAACGCCCTCAAGATCAACGCCTTCGCTGCCATGTGCACCGTCCTCTCAGGTGAGGATGGATGACGCTTTCTGCTGAGTCTGTTGCAAAGTGTCGCTCTTTCACTTTTTTGACCTTACACAGTGGCAGACACTGAGCTGCACATCCAAACACAATTCCAAACTTTCTCTTGTCAGAACAAAGATTAAAAGACCATGAGACCAGAATTTTTCTTGTCATGTGACATCTAGTGTGACTTACAAGAGTTTTGACAGGTTGTTTGCCAATCAAGCACGTCATTCATGGTCTTAATACTTTAAAATGTTCTTTATTCCTGCCTCTGTCTTTCGCCTTTCATATTTTGACTTTTTAAATCTACCAGGTATGATGGGGATGGTCGCACACATGATGTACACCACCGTGTTTCAGATGACTGTGAGCATCGGACCCAAAGACTGGAGGCCACAAACGTGGGACTACGGATGGTCATTTGCGTGAGTGTGTTTCAATTTTTTGAATCTGACTTAAGGCCTGGTCACACCAGCATGTTTAGCAACATTAATTTCATAGGTATGTCCTGCAATTAGTAAGTTTGTTCCCAGGGGCAAAGTTTAACTTTTTGGTGACATTTTTCATGCAAATTTGAGCCGCTGGCCAATAGCAAACTGTCTTGACATTGTTAATCTTTTGAGGGACTAGAGAGTTGGAGAGTCCAAACTGGAGGTAGCTATTGTAGCTCATTAGCTGTTTTGCACCCTCATTTTATTCAACACTCATTTGACTCAGAATAAACTGCTTCACAACTCCCACCTAGCATCGCCAAACAGTGGCGTGCATGCAAACATAAACGCCATGAAGGCAGCTGGTGCCAAAATTAGCTGCTGCTAATTTGTTAAAACTAAGATAAACTTGGCTAAAACAAGCTAACCTTGAAAAGGAGCTAACATTACTTAACATGACTCATCTGTGGACTTATGTCACAGTTAAAATTTACCAACTTTCTAGGCATTGGTTTTTTGTCAAAGTAAGGGTAAGATCTAAAGATCGAGCGTGTCTGTGACAATAAAATGACTCAAAAAAGTGTTTCATATAAGGCCACAAACATCAGATATTAAAGGAAAAAACTGTAATTGCTGATTCTCCACCATTGACAGGGCCAGCAAGCACTGACCTGCAGGGACAGTGTATATTTTCAGGATAACGGGCTGTCTGACAAATGGGCTTTTGCTTCAAAGAGATGTTCCAACTACTGGGTTTTCAGAATAATGGCTCGTTGGGACAATGGCATGGCACTCTAATGAGAGAGGTAAAATCTATCCTCCTTTTACTCAACAGCATGGCGTGGCTGTCGTTCAGCTGCTGCATGGCGGCCGCTGTGGCCACGCTCAACTCCTACACCAAGACCATCATCGAGATGAAGCACCGGGCCCGGGTGAGGATGGAGGAGGCTCGTGCTGCTGCCCGCGCCCCCTCCTACGAGGAGGTCGTTCGAGCTGGCAGTGGAGGGGTTTACTCCGTCAGTCAGCTGATTCAGCTCGGCCAGCAGGGGGCGCTCATGGACCCTCTGTGGCCCAGAGGAGTGGGACCAGCTGTTGGACATCTGGCGTGTGGCGCTGGGGGAGCGCTGCTTGTTGGTGGAGGAGGAATTGGAGTTGGAGGGATGGGAGGCGTTGGGATGGGAATGGGAGGAGTTGGAGTGGGAGGAATCGGGGTAGGAGGAGTCGGTGTTGGAGGAAATGGAGTTGGAATGGGAGGTATGGGAATAGGAGCAGGAGGGGGAGTTGGAGGAACAGGTTTGGGAACGATGGGAGCACTTGGCGGAGGAGCCGGAGTGGGAAGGCTGACAGACCATGGCGTGGTGGTAGTGGAGGGATGCGGCGCCGAAGGATGTGAAGACTGTGAACGGGAGATGGATGAGATAGATTACGCTCTGCAGGAGGACAGAGAGGACTCACTCTGTTAAGACTTGTCAGGATTGACTCTACATGTTATATCTGATTAAAACTGCATTCCAAGGCTGCAAGACTTGAACATATATCTCCAAAAACTTTACTGCTTTTTGCAGTTTCAAATGATAATGGTAGCATGGTGCATTTCTAGACCACGGGATGTCGGATGTTGGAGCTGGCGATGATGTCACACCCAAGTTGTTCATGTTCCAGTACACATTTGTGCATACAGTCACCATGGCAACATGTGCACAGATAAAAGTTGGACAGTAGATTACTACAGATTTCACTGATGTGCAGAGTAGCCATTTGGATGTTGAGGTAGAGGTTTGTGAAGTTCTGGAAATCCAACTTCGAGGGGCATTCCAGTTGAAACTTCCAGCTGGAAACTCAGAAATCCTGACCTCCCAGTTCGACTGGAAAGCACCGCTGGTTCAGGTTTGGACTCCATCAACAGGAAAACCTTCTGCTTCCTGCTGATTCTTGCTGGGAAGACTGACGGAAAGCCGAGTGCACAGTTTTGTTCGTCCAGTGTGAGCTTGTTTGATTGAAACAGTAACATCCACATTTATAAGGAGGGTTTGTAACAGTAATGAGAGTTTACCATCCAGTCGATGTGCAGCAGAAGAAGCAGCACAAGTGACCCTTCATAAATCCCGCCCCCTTTTGTTCTGTGCTCTAATAATGGTTGAGCAAGCTTTGTACCCGGTGAAACCCCAATCAACTTTCTCCTTCCCTGTTTCCTGTACTCCTGTGCTATGTGCTAAGCTTGTCTTTATTGAAAAGAACACCACATTTTGAAGATGGCAAAAAGATTGACCTGTAAAAGCATCATATCATATCGTAAGCGAGCTAAAGTTAGCAAAATGCTATTTTGCTAAAATTTAACTTTTGAATTCTTCAGTTCCATCACCAATTATTGTTAACAATTGATTGAAAACTTTGTGGTGGGGGACTTGAACTTTTGTTGGCTTCTGAAGAGGGGGGCATACTGGAAAAAGTTTGGGAATCACTGATCTAACTTAAGATGTGACTATATCTTTTACAGGTCCTACAGCGGTATCTTTGCCCAGCACGATAGCATATCTAAGAACAGAAAACAGGAAAGTTAACTGAGGTTCCACTGTTTACCAAGTTTGCGCGACTGTTATTGGAGCACAGAGCAAAAGGGGGCGGGACTTAAGAAGGGTCAATTGGCTCAAAGAAACCAAAAGTTGCATAGAGATTCTCGTTTGGTTAAGTACTCATACTGACCCATTTCTTGCTGGTAATGTTGTCGGTATTAATAAAAATATTGCTGACAGAAAGCTTCAAATATACTTGTGTGGATTTCTGATAACGTGAAACATCGTCAAACCCCACAGTTTTCACCCAGCTGCACTCATTTCAGATTTTTTTTTTTAGATTGTTGCCTGCACTTGAAATAACTGGAAAGAAAAAGTTAAAAAGTATATTGAACTGGGAATGAAGAAACGATTGCATCTTTTTTAATAGTAACTTTTAATTGTAAAATATTTTTAAATATGTTAAAAGCACCAAATGGCAATAATGAGAGGCCATGCAAATAGAAGGCTGGGTCTGCAATGATTTTATACTCTGTTGAAATCCTGTTAATACATGTATCTGTACAGTTTGAGCTAATTTTTTTTATCAAGACTGGCTGTTCTATACGTCTCATTCAGGCTGGATGCACAGTTCACAGAACGTCAGAGAATAAAGCAACAGAAACTGGTTGTGTGTCCAGGATTGTCTAAACTTTTGCTACAACAGATGCTACCAACAACAGACAAACAAGCTTCAGTTTTTTGTTTTTTTTTCGTGTAAATCCAGCCTTACAGTGACTTCTTCAGGGATTACGTGTAATTTTATGACTCACGAGATGTGAGAGGATGTAAGACTGTGTTCAAATGAAAACTGAAAAGATGCTGAGGGATATAATGATGTACGTGTGACAATGACTGTGGCATATGTTGTTATTTATATACATTTTTTGTTTGTTTTGCATGAATAGATTAAAACCCCCCTCCAGTAAGATGATAAATAAAAACATACCACATTGTCTGATGATGTTTTATCATGTAACCATTAGTTTATGTTGAGACTTTTGCAATAATTAAAGACAGCATTTTCGTCACAGAAGTGTCTAAATAAAATTTCACACAAATGGGGGCAGCATATCACCAGAGTAGCTGCTATTTGCTGCTAACTGTAGCCCAACTGCTGAGAAAGACATGAGCTGTGACGCAGGAGGAGCGAGAGGGAGGTCGGGCATCAGAGAGGCAGCGGACAACCAGAATATTTTCACATCTAACTCAGTGCATTAAGGTTTGTTTTGTTTTGTTTTTTATCAAATCAGAGTCAATGTTTGTCACATCAGTGGTATTTTTGTTGAGTTTTATTTTGTTTCTGTCAAGTTTGAATCAAGTGTGTTTTATGATGGATTACTAGGCTGGTTGTATTTTTCTGTTTTAATAAGGATAGCGGGTGTAAGAATATTTGCTTTCCTGACATTTTGTGAGTTTATTTGTTAGACAGAGAGCTTGTGAGGTACAAAGTGGGTTTATGAGACCGGCTGGGCTGGGGAGAGCTGGTTCGCAGGCTGAGGAGGGCCGAACGATTTCGAACAAATATCAAATTGCGATTATTTTGACTGATATTGCAATCGCGATACGATTTGCGACATTAGAGGTAATAACATCATTATTCATCATCACTATTGAAACACGTTAAAATGACTGTGATGTGATTTTTTTTTTTTTAAGTCGGTAGGACAGGAAGTTTGTAGGACAGGACATGTCTGTCTCGTGACATTCACATAATTGTGCAGCCCTAATGCTAAGTTCAGTAGTTAACTCTGCAACTCAATACACAGACATCTTTTACATAATGTCACAACTGTTATTTCATCAAATTCTGTTGATAATTTTAGTTCTTTTAAATGTTTTAAGCAAATACTCCAAACTTAACTTACTCCTTTAAATAGACTTTTGAGCTGGAAGTTATTCTGCTATGACATGAGCCCAAACTGAGTTAGTGAATAAAAATTATCACCATGTTCCCAGTTACCTGAGGCATTTTAGACTTTTAATTGTTTTATTAAAATAATTGTTTATTTTGAGAATCCGGTGTTCTATAAGTAAAAGTCGTGTTCATTTCACTCGTAGACGATGAGACAGCAGCATATCTAGACTCGGGTGGCCACGAAACTCTCCAGGTTAATGATAAGGAACTGCTTCTATAATGTTTGGGTTCATTAGTAAAAAATTACGATTTTCAAGACTTTGGGAACGGCCCCAAAGGAGCAACATGTTAGGAAACTGTATCTGTTTGCACTCCACCCTGATCTGATTCCTGAATCTCTACTGCAGAGACAAACATAATGATGTCAAACATTATCAGGATTATTTTTACTTGCAGCCAAAACAATCAGTTTGTCGGGGACCTGAGTGTATTTTTAATATTTCACTGTGTTTATTTTCATCTACAAAAGAAAGAAAAGAAGAAAAGCGAGAATCAAAGATTACAGCAACAGAGAGATTTAGACAGATGCTTTCAAATGCTGGACAGAAGATTATGTCAATAATCTCCCCAGTCAGGGAAATAAGACTGAGAGGGAGAGATTGACATAATATAGGCAGTGAAGCAGAGATAAACAGGGCTGTGGGGTCATCGGGCGCTATGTGGAAAGTAATTAAAAATGTAAATTAAGAGGCTGAATTATACAACAGTTTATGTAAGATGAGCCTCTCACACCACTTGTCTCTGAGGTGATTTTGTTCACAGCTGAGTTTTTACTCAAAAACCACCCAACATATGGGACATGAAGGGGTTAATCCATTTATTTATTCACTATAAATAGTCCAGTGTGTATCAAGCAAAAGGTTTGTAACTGAGGCAACAAAATAAGTTATAATAACAAAATGATTAACACGTATTTTTTCCCCTTCATTTTATTTTGAAGGTCCCATTTGTCCCATTCAGTGTAGAATAATCTAACTTTATAAGTTTTATTATATACTTTTAAGTGATTTAATACAGTACAGCACTCTACGTATATAATTATAGACTATATGAGGGTCTATTCCATCAAGATCGTTATCGTCATCATTACATGAGAAAAGATGATTATTTTATTCTGGAAGGAACCCTCCAAAATTGATTTCCTCTTTGGTGAACCGCAGCAAAAGATGCTTTGAAATTCATTTGGCTTCATGATGAAATACACAGCAGTCATTCTTTTGAAGAAAAAAAAAAAAATAGCAGATGTCTCCCAGAAACTGGAGCAAGAAAGTAAACTAGGTCTTCTCATTATGAAACAATATAAATCTTTTATATAGAGACACTAATGTCTGTGTTTGTCTTGTGTAACTTAAGAGCACAGACATCGTGCATCAGGCCAACTCTGAACATCTGGAGACTTTGGAGAAGGAATGAAGGGTTGAACTCTTATTTAAAGGACCACGACCTTTCTCGGCACTAAAATATTTCAGCAAGAGCTAAATATACCAGAGCAAAATTAAAAAAGAACACTTATGGCAGGATATTTTCAGATTTTTGAGCATCTAATCAAGATTACCGTATATAGACAGTTCTGGATGAGTCTGAAATGTAGATTGTGAAGGAGAGTTCACGGTTCAACTCATTTTACCCAGTTCACACGAGTGTCCTGGTTACTGTGGATAATCCACAGACCTCACTGTAAACAGGGATCAGAGCTGTGCTGTATGTGGATTATCCTCACAACAACTGTTTTAAAATGTATTTTCTCTTCTGTTTCAGTAATGAAACTGCAGTTTCAGACACTTAGAGATTAACCTGTGTCATAAACGGGTCAAAAAGTGGGTTGAGCACATGCAGACCTACGTCATTCGCACCTGTTGGTACTGTGGACACGGGTGGAAATGCCAGAGAGGATCAAAAGTTCTTCACACAACAGTTATTGTAACTGTGACACAAAATCCAAAAATTTTTTATTAGCAATAACATAATCGGTGGAAAAAGAGACCAAAAAAAAGACTCTTGACACCATGAATTCTATTACAATTTGTTGGTTTTGATTTATTGAATTTATTGTAAAGGGGAATCCAGGACAAACACTTAGTTTTACATGTTGTCATACAGAAACAAATCTATTCTCCGTTATGCACCACTCAACTAGAACATCAAACATGTAGGATCGTGCCAAACGGTTGACTTAAGAACTGGAGAAGACACAAAATTAGACATTAACAAGGGCCCAGGTACAATTAAACCTTTCTGTGCTTACATCTTGGTCACGGTTTTTAAAAAACATCCCAGGGTAAAATGAGAGACTACAGACACCAGCGATGGCTGCCCAGCAGAGAAAAAAAAAAAGACAAATAAGGATACTCGAACTAAAGCACATTACATGGTATCTTATTATTAAATGTGTGCTTGAGTTGCTATAACACACCTGTGCTTTATCTATTGAAACTTCAGTTAAGAGGCTAATCTTAACAGCAAACATATATTTTATTTAGCTGCGGCAAAGTGCCAATTAGGTTATACGCATATGAGGGAGAATTACATGGTAGACAGACAGTAGTAACCTAGGAGCTCCTGGGGTGATCTCTGTATGATAAAGTAAACAGCACATATACACTGGTATCAAATGTTATAAAGCCCTGGACGACATTTTCTATTGTTTTTTTTAAATTTCATTTTGAGAAATGGGGCATTATGGTCACACCTGCGATGTGTTCACATTATGTGAAGGTGCCGTCAGGCGTCATTGCATTAAGAAAGTGAAGGGTGAAACTGAAAAGACGGAACTGGAAAGAGATAAAATAAATCTGCAGAAGAGTTACTTCGAAGGCTGGTACTGAATCAAACGAAGAGCCTCCTCGTTGTCCAACACGCCCTGGATAAACTCTCCTTCTGCAACCCGGTCTGGAGGGAGAACAGGAAAAGAAAAAGGCGTTTAGTTTAAGTTAGTGACATAAAATTAAATGAAAGTCCTCTTAAAAGCGCCAGAAACAGGGATGCCACAAGAACCAAGTCGAAACAGGTACCTTAGAGTACCAGGCAGGCAATTCTTCCAGACCTGACGGGGGCATTTAGCCTGCAAGTGTTTTAGTCTGTTGTTAAGTGCCGAATGATGAGGAACACGTGACGGCACGGAAGAACACGTGCATTGTATTGGAGTTGGTGGCAAGTGCAGCTCATCACATAGAAAATAAAAACAGTCGTGTATGGACGTGCTTTTTATCAGAAATTATTAATAAATGTGCATAAAACAGTATGCAAACGGTGGCATCGAACTTTTCAGATGAAAGGACCAAGTGAGTGACGTTCAATTCATGTTAACAAACTATTAAAAATGTTATCCTGATCCTTAAATACAACTTGTTACCTGTTACCTTTATATGTTTACTGCGTTTAGGCTGACATAATCTAACCATAGCTCATAGTCGTAGGATACTGTCCTGTCATCAAAATATGTACCTGGAATCTATGTTTCATTTTTGTTTTTTACTGTGGTATCAAATTAGGTATCGAGAATTGTGGAATTGCAGTGGTGTTGGTATTGACAACTAAATTTCTGGTATTGTGACACCTGTAACCAGGGAGGAAAAGGACTGGAACACATTCATTTGCAGCCTTTAATAATGCTATGATGCAAAATAGTGACTGTTTACGGTTGTTTGTTCTGCTCAATGTTCCACCGACCACACTGCCTGTGCTGCTTTAATATGTTCACCGCTCCCACATTTACATTTGGTCCCCTTTTGGAGAATCATGAACTATTTCATATTTATTCGTTAATGTCTCCATTTGAGCAATTGTATCTCACCATTGTCACCCTTATCAAAGAATTTCCAGAGTTTATCTGCCCTCTTCTCAGCTGAGTTTTCATCGTCAGGCAGCTCAGCCACTTCATCTTTAGGAATCAGCTTGAAAATTGCCTGTTAGGAAAATGAGAAACAGAAGACACACTCAAAGAGAGGCAAGCATTCACTTTTAATATTTCACATTTTACCTCATCTTAAACAGCATTTTGATGGTGATGATCTTTACGTCCTTGGGCTCCTGTTTATTTTTTAACCTTTTTAACGACCTCGACATGACTTTCTAACAGATTGAATCAGTATCTCAAGCTTTTCACATTTCAACAAAGACAATGAATAATCTCATCACATTTGGGAAAAAACTAGGGAGGATCTGCAGCTCTGTGAAAACTGAAACTACTAGCACACATTTCGCTGCAATTGCAGGGCTTAAAGAAAAGATTACTGAAAGAAAATTGCCAAGCTGTCAAATCAGTAATGAACTGTCTTATTCAGACATACTCCAGTCAGACTGAAGATGGATTTGGCTTTTTTTAGACCCTATTTTCTGGCCATTCCTGCAGTGCACAATAACATTAGGAAATAACAGAGATTATATGATTTTCTGCCGCTTTTCTTTCTAAAAATCTGATTCAGAAAAGGATATGTAAGACAGGTATGTTTAAATAGCCAAAATAGCGGTATGAATGGGGTGTTATATTAAATTAAAATGTTTGCTAACTTTGTACCTAACGACGGAGAAGATTTTAAGATGGAAAATTGTAGACGCATGAGGTTCTAATTTGTGTAATTGAGTAAATTATTAAGTTGTGAAAAAATGCCAATGCTGACCTTTCCCTACAAGCAACCAGCTTGCAAAGATTAAGTATGTGACCGTCCCAGATGATCCTGTATGCAGACAATACTGTTCTTTATACCTGAGTTTGTTTCTGCTAATGCACATTTTCGAAACAAGTGGTTACCATAATTTACTGATCATGGTTTAGATATCTCCTCCTGTGCTCTCCCCAAAGCTCTCTGCAGGCCTTAAGTCACCCTGAACTGTTTATTAGCATTAATTAAAGTCTAATCCTGTGTTTAAAAAAAACATGACCTAACAAGTGTAAGACCAGGAGATGCAAAATAGCTTTCAATGCTGTAATTCAATTTGGTGAATGGGAAATGAATGTTATTTTTGACTGAGTGGGTGCTAATGGAAATGTGATCAGAAATGACAAAAAAGGGGAATCTATATTTTAAAAGAGTCACACGTCCTAATAAAACAGCATCTTTTGAGAGACATGACCGAGCAGTACCTACTACTGTAACATTTTCTTTTAAAATCATATTTGATTATCGTGCATGTAGCTTCCGTCAGAGCTACTCAGCTAATGTCAGTCACTGCAATCTTCTTCCCTTTGTGCTTTTTCCTATATCGCATCAATCATCCACTCATCCTTTTCTCTCGCTTTTCAGCAAAGCCTTCATCTTCCAATCAACCAACCATCCATTCCACCAAATCTTAAGACATAAAAGTATGCAGGGGAACCTAAACCCACTCCTCAACCTGTGTACCCACTGGTGAGTTCTGCCAAACCTGCCAATGTTTGGTCTAGAAACCCGCTAACAGATACAATGCAGTCTAATATCAAGTTCTATGCAGATGATACAGTTTTCTATGTTTCTTGTTTGCCCCTGCTAATGCAGAGTGTTGCCATACTCAGAGTACTCGAGTGTTTCTTCAGACAAATCCCAACTACATCACTTCCCTTTGTCAAAAACTCACCGTGCAGATTTCCTTGACCTCTGCCTTGGTGATGTATCCGTTCTTGTCCACGTCAAACAGCGAGAAGGCCCACTCTAGTTTCCTGGTGGTCTTCCCTGTTGATGTCATGTGTAGAGCGATGATGTACTCCTTGAAGTCCAGTGTGCCATCGTCATTTGTGTCGAAGGAGCGGAAGACATGCTGAGCGTATGTGTGGGCATCGCTTTCTGGGAAGAACTTGCTGTAGATGCCCTGGAACTCCTCTTTCGTGATGCGCCCCGTTGGACACTGCCTCTTGAAGTTTTCATACCACTGGACAATCTCAGTCTCTGAGAACTTGGTGTTGAGCTTCAGGTCTTCCAGGATCTCCTTGGACACAGCGCCGCTCTTGGTGTTACCCATTGTTGGTGGTGTCGGTGGTGTGTTGTGGCAGTTAACACAGCTTCGACCTAGGGAGTCGCCTCCTCTACTCAGTCAAGGTGGTAAAGAGAAGGCTATTCCTCAGGTATGGCCCTCTTGATCCTAGTTCTGGCCTACAATTCAGCCCACAGAAGCATATGCTGTGAAAAGAGCAGAAGCCGCTTGGTAAGCTCATTAATCCAATCAACTATCAGGAATACCAGCAAGAGGTGTCACGGACAGGGTTCATCTCTGGTCAAGCCTGATGTGCTTGTTTATCAACATGTAAAGTGTGGTGCCTCAGACAGTTTGGCAGTTCTCTGCCTCTTTGCTAGTCTAAAATAAGCAGCAAGCCAATTTGTTATTGGCACAAGAGAGAGAGGGTGTGGTTACTCCCACTTCAATGTCATCTTGTACAGAGACTAGGGAACGGCAATCACATTTTCCAAAAGCATGGCACCATTCCAGACAGATGGTACCAGCAGAGTAATTTTATATAAACCATTAAATTATGTTACCTGACACATTTGAGAAAACATAAAAATACAAAGACAGTAATCTGTGATTACTGATTACTATTGCACTGACCCAAGAAGTTGGGTCCTCAACCAAGTGTGGTTGACTTTCAGCCAAGTGATTTTCTCTACTGATCATTTACCCAGAATCAACTCTCACTCTTTTTTGCCATGGGGTTGTAGTTAAAATGGAAATGAGGTAATTAAAACAAACATTTAGTGGTTTAGTACGGCCTTGATTGTTGAGGAAGGTGGCCCAGTAGTTGAAGGGGCTACCCTGCAACTACAACTTCCCAGATGTTGCTTCTGGAGGCGGCACTGAATGTCATCCACAAGACTCGGGGTCTTCAGAAGTCCGAGTCAGCCTATAGATCAGTTGGTATAGCGAAGGGTAACATTTTCTAGAATGCACCATAAAAACCAGGCAGTGCCCTGGTTTGTTATACACATTTCTCGAAAGTAATGAATTAAATGTCCCTGACAGGTCCAAATGACATACTTTGGCATAATTAAACTGATTAAACTTATTGTTTAACCAAAAAACATTTAATGAGTCATGGGTAAATCAATCATCGGGTGATTAACATTGGCTGACTAATCTTTTCTTCAGCACGGCATCATCATCTAACTAATAAAAGGCCCAACACTTCATTGCTGTGGATGAAGAACAAACCAATGTAACTGAAGGTAATAATGAAAGCATTTACACAACAAAAGAAAAACAATGTAAATATTTCCACTTTTTATCCAATAAAAGTTGATTGAAATAGTAGTCCAACAAAATCAAAAGGTCCAATGGTCATTCATAGCGTTCAGTTTCTTGAGTGTTAAGCGTTGTGATATTTCAAGCTGTAAATGTAGCGCAGCTCTGTTTGTTTCCTACCTGTGTGACCAGCTGAGGAGTCCAGGACAAACAGTGATGCTCTGTGTCTGAGCAGCAGAGGAAATCAGTCTCCACTTGCTGAGATAAGTCAATTAAGCTGGATCACTCCGAGGCGGAGCCACAGCAGAACCCATGTGAACACCTGAGCTTACTGAGCTGCTGCTTCTGTTTTGTTTTTTTTCTTCATGAAGTCAAACGGTCAAGTCACATTTAATTTATGAGGTGTTTTTCACAAACAGGGTTGAAGGAAGTGCCAAAGGGACACACACAGAGACACAAACAAGAATCACAGATGACTTAAACTCAGCAGGACGATTATGAATCATATGTTCATGTAAGAAAAAGAATAAGCAACTTTTTTGATTTGGTTTCTTGTGGTCTGTCCGTGTGAAGATCAATATCAATTTGATGCGGAATTTAATGAATTTCTTTACAAGTTAATGTCTTTTTAGATTATTTTGAAGGCATTTCTACTTTATCTTGGACCTGTGTGGTTCCCGGTTATGTTATTGACCTCTGGGCAACGATCTTCTGGTCACTCCTGAAATTTAGACTATGAGGGAAGTTGCCCCAATGTCTGTGACCTTTGACCCCTCACTGCCTTAAAACTGCATTAAAAACCCACATCATTGTATAAAGGATACTACATGGGCTCAGGAACACTGTTGTCAGTAAACACAGTTTGTCTCTGCAGCTACAAATGCAAGTTAAGACTTGTCCATGCAAAGAGAAAGACATATATCAACAACATCCAGAAACACTGCAGACTTCTCTGAGGCCCGAGCTCATCTGAGATGGACTGACGCAAAGTGGAAAAGTGAGCTGTGGTCTGACGAGTCCACATTTCAGATTGTTTTCACAAATCATGGACGTCGTGTCCTCCAGGCTAAAGAGGAAAAGGACCATCCAGATTGTTAACAGCACTAACTTCTAAAGACAGCAGCTCTGATGGAATGGGAGTGTGTTAGAGCCCCATGACATCATGGGTAACTGTCACATCTGTGAAGGCTCCATTAATACTGAAAGGTTCATACAGATTTTGGAGAAACATATGCTGCCATCCAGACGTCTTCTTCAGAGACGTCCCTGTTTATTCCAGCAAAACAATGCCAAGACACATTGTGGACGTGTTCCAACAGTGTGTCTTCGTAGTAAAAGAGTTCAGGTACTAGACTGACCTGCCTGCAGTCCAGACCTGTCTCCCATTGGAAATGTGTGGTGCATTATGAAGCACAAAATACGACAACAGAGACCAAACAGGACTGTTGAGCAGCTGAAGTCGTATATCGAGTAAGAATGAGAAAGAATTTCACTTTCTAAACCTCAACAATTAGTGAACAGTTAGTGAAAGAAAAGGTGATCACAGAGGTAAACATGATCCTTGTCTTTGTTTTTTCATTTTATTCAATTGAATATAGATCGAACATTTTTTTTGCAAATCATTGCATTCTGTTTTCATTCATGTTTTATACAACATCCCAACATTTTTGGGAACTGAGGTTGTATGTATCCTCCTCAAAAAATAGTTATTGTTGTGCCATTATTGTCATTATTGTGAGATATCTAACTAAAATGGAACCACAGCTGTTCATGCAATCAGCTTCACACTTGGCGGATGCATTGCTGAGGACCCAAAGAAGTGTAGTTTGGACTATAAGAGGGGACCCCTATTAATTGTTACAACAATGAATGGCGTCCTGGATGCACCAGAGATGTTACATTATAGCAAACTCTTGTAAATTTGCCTTTTTTTCCCACTAAACTCAAATATTTCAAGACTCAACACTAACTTTCAGAATAAACTTTCGTTTCTGGAAATAGCCCGGCCGTTAGAAATGACAGCAGCCAGTTGATTATCTCACATTCGCTTTTAACTATTGTCGCCTAAAATGCCCATCCTGGATGGGCACTGCAGGGAAGATGGAGGTTTGACATGTGACCCAGGTCAAAAGTCAGACTTAACTCCTCCCCGCAGCTTGACTCCCGTCTCGGCCCGCGGAGGAAAACAAGTCAGCTGACCGAACCTGGCACTGAAATGTTACCTGATTACAGCGACAAAGAGAGTCCCTTCCAAAACTGCCTCCGACTGTCACGCAGGGAAAGACTTAACAGTTTAAATCCAGAGAGCGGTGGTGAGAGTACCGCGGGAGATTTTATATGCGCTTAACTGAGTGTTGACTCCTGATCCACCATCTGCTCTGCTGTAAAACCAGTCTACACAGAAAACACATCAACTTCCACTGCAGTACACCTGCTTTACAGGGAACTGTGGTCCCTCGACAGTTGTAAACT